>OX402539.1:2788627-2901208 GCA_948098885.1 Drepanosiphum platanoidis
TTATTATCGTTGTTGTTGTTGGTGTTATTATTTTTTCACGCGACTGCGTTATTGCGCGGACGGCGGCGGCGGCGGGTTCGAAATATCACAACGCGCGCGATACTCGAAAACAATCTCTCATATGTGTCGAGCACACTTTTAAAATAATGAATCCCAAACAAAAACGAAAAAAGAAACGAAACGAAAAAAAAAAACAACTCTCTAACGAAAAACATACGAAATAGAAATGATATATTATACTTTCTCCCGCCGTTACACCCCTTTGTCCCGACGTCGTCGCGTCGCTCACATTATGTTTTCTCATCGGCGCGCGCGCGCGCGCGCGTTCTTTTATATTTATTAATTCAACGTGTATATATTATTATTATTATTATTATTATAATACGTGTGTTCAGACTTACTGTGCGGAGGTCCTTGTAGAGATAGCGACGACAATGGTCCGAAGGGCGGAAACAACGAGCTTTCAAAGTGCGGATCCTGAAAATAAAATTTAAAAATAAAATACGAAAAAAACACGAAACGAAACGAATGCGCCCAATTAAACCGCGCGCGGACGAACGCACGTCCGACGACGACGACGGAGAGTCGTCGCACGAAATGGTTATAATACTCGTAATACGTATTATTTCCACGACGCGCCGAGAAATATAAAAAACGCGTTTGGTTTTTATTTTATTTTTTTAGTAAGAAACGTTTTTTAAGGTACTAATATAACGGGCAGTGAACACGAAGGCAGCTGTTTTTCAACCCTCAAACTACTCGTCTAGTTTTGCGTTCATGACACGTCTAAATCGTAATTCTATTACGATTAATTATAATAATATATACTTTTAGTACCTATTTCGATCGGGAGGGGTGAGGGAAGGTTATGAAAACGAGGGGGTCGAGACTTGTGATATGGATCGAAAATATCATATTGCGAAACGCGGAGACGACGTCGAGTTTGTTCGCGGGAACATTCCGGGTCGTCGTCCCCGGGGGATTTATAATTTTTTATTTTTTTTCATGCGCGTTAAACCCGCGGAAAAAAATATCATAAAATTATTTCGGTTGACATTAATAATAATAACGATGGTAATGATAATACTTTTAGGGCCTTTAATTTTCCGAAACGAATAAACAGACTAAACAATACCGACGACTCCCCGCGGTAAACAGGGGTTGCGCGAAGTGGGCTGGACGGGGGGAGGTCGCGGAACGAAAAAGGAGAAGACGTACATCATATATATATATATATATACTTACGTGCGGATTAAGCGGTATGCTCATGGGATCAGGACCGTAATAAGGAAAGTCCTGCGGGTGCCTCTGCTGCTGTTGGTGGTGGTTGTGGTGGTGATGGTGGTGGTGGTTCTTTTTGTTGCTCGACTGGCTATTATTATTATTGTTGTTTACGTTCGGGTTGGCCGTCAACTCCACCGGCTGACTTTGTCCCAAGTCTCCAATCATTTCTTGTTCTTCTACTTCGACCTTCATTTGTTTCTGGGAAAATAAAAACGAAACGTCTCGTTATAATATTATCACACCACAAAGCAGTACGCGCGCGCGAAAAAAAACAACTAAAGTTTTCGCGCCAACAGACCGAATTAGGCACGTAGTGCGTTTCTTTTAAACCCTGTCATATTATTGTCAACTCACGTTTACCGACGGCGACGGCGTCCTGTCGGGCCTCTTGTTGTTGCAACTCAGATTCGTCGGCACGTTGTCGTTGTTGATGTTCTCCTGGTTGTTGGGCGACTTTTTCATTGACAAGTTCTCGGCGACGTTGTTGTTGAAACTCGACGGCGACGGGGCTTTGCTCAGGTCCTGCGGCCCGATCGCCTCGCCGGATCTCCGCCTGGGTCTGGCCTGTGGACGAGACGCGGTACGTTTTGGTAATATAAGGTCATGAAGATATATTATGTTTTCCCGCGACCACGCGACGACGACGCGTTCTCGTTGTTGTTTTTTTTTTTTTGTTTTACAACATCGTCGCCGTGACGTTTCGCGCGGACGATAGTATGACTTTTCGAATTAATAGCTGTCGAGAACGACGACGACGACGACGTAATGAAAATCTACCGTCGTTGTTTTTGACGACCGACAAAGGCGGGCGAGTTAATGAAAAAGAAAAAAAAATCGCAAAACATTAAACTCGACGATAATATTATTGCGGTAGAAGAAAAACGAAATGTTTGAAATCGCACGACAAATAATAAAATAGAATGAAGAAAAAAAAAAGCTCACCTGTTTCCTCCGGGGCGTCGGCGACGGGCAATTTCTGTCGTTGAACGTGATCGGCGGCAAGTGCGGTATCTGCGGCAGACGGATGTGCGGCGGTTCGAACGGGTTGGCCGCGGCCGCGGCCGCAGCGGCCGCCGCGGCCGCCTGGAAGAACATTCGCGTGGTCGGCGACATGCGGCCGCCGGTGGACACGTCGCGGTGGTGAGGCGGCGGCTGCGGCGGCGGCACGGGCTGCTGCTGCTGGGGCGGCTGCGACTTGTTGCGCGGACTCTGCGGCGAGCCGTTCCGGTGCCGGTGGTGATGGTGGTGATGGTGGTGACCGCTCTTGCCGGGCGGGCTCAGTCCGTTCATCAGCTCGTGGCCGCCGCCGCCGCCGCCGCCCGAGGGCTTGGCGCCGGGACTGTGGCCGCGGTGATGATACAGGTGATGGTGGTGGCCGCTCCCGTGGTGGTGACCGCCGCCGCCGCCACCGCCGCCGCCTTGGTGATGCGACGACGGGTGAGGAGGAGGCGGTTGCGGCGGTGGCGGTTGCACGTCCGTGGGCGGCGTCGTCGTCGACGACGAGGTGGGCGAGTCGACGAACAGCGGTATGCGCTCGGTGTGGGCCAGCCCGCGGATCTGCAAAGAAAAGGACGTCGCGCCGAGTGAAGATCGAGAAACGCGTTTAACTAGTCTGTTATAATCTATAATTTCGAAAAGATTGAATTTTACGAATCGAAAAAAAAACGAAACGCTTTATAGATCTTCGTTATTAGAATTTTTGTAGACTTATTATAGGCCTGTTCGTTATAATTCGGCAGATTTTGCATCTAAATACCACCATGGTATTTTTTAAATCCATATTTATTGTAGACTAGCTGAATAACCCGGCTTCGCCCGTGTGCAGTATAAATTTTTATTTTATTAGTTTTTTTCATTTTTACCCCTTTTACCCCTTTTAACTCGGGTAGGTGTCGAATTTAGGAAAATCCTTTCCCATGGGGTCTCCACTTTATAAAACGAAACTGCTGACCAAATTTCATACTCAAAGCTCCAGCAGTTCCGGCCAGGCGAATTTTTCTAGTTTCACCTTTTTTACCCCTTTTAACCCCCTTAGGGTTAATTTTCTTAATAATTCTCTCCGTAAAAACCATCCTCGTACTTCAAGGAATATTATAAAAAAAGAATTAGCGAAATCGGTTCAGGGGTTGTTGAGTTATGCGCTTACAACACATTTTGCGATCCATTTTTATACATAAGATGATAAAACAATTTGATTTTTGTGTACACATTTGCACTTTTAGTGAACGCGTTTACACTAGTCTATAATCTATAATTTCGAAAAGATTGAATTTTACGAATCGATTATGACTATCAAAGTTGAAAATAAAAAAAAACGAAATGCTTTATAGATCTTCGTTATTAGAATTTTTGTAAACTTATTTTAGACCTGTTCGTTATAATTCGGCAGATTTTGCATCTAAATACCACTATGGTATTTTTTAAATCCATATTCATTGTAGATTATAAAACAATTTAATTTTTGTGCACATATTTGCACTTTTTTTTTTTTTATTAATTATTTTATTATAATATATTTATCGTGATTTTCACGTTAATTTCGAAGTTGATAATGAACAATGAGAGTTCCGAGTAAGTATGTTAAATATTCTGTTATGTATACCTAAAAGTATACATTACAAGAAATACGAATCTACTAGCCCTAGTGGAATGAGTATTATAAGTAGGGCTCGGATTTAAATGCCCTAAAAATATCGAATTTCGCGAATGTTTTTTTTTTCCGTTTTCCCCGTGCCCGGCGAGACCCGGTGGTACTCGCGGTACCGTCGTCGTCGTCGACGTGGCGAGTCGATAACTGACGCGATTTCGATACGGTTTTGTGAAGGGCGAACCGACGCGAAAACGACCCTAATAATTATGATATTGCCGATAGAAACGTTAATCCTCTTTTAGATTTGTTCCGGAAGAGATAGAGAGAGAGAGAGTAGGGGAGGGGGGAAAAAACGAAGGTCGTCCGAGAATGTATTATTATTATAATATTATATTCGGACATAATACGCGTATGGGTCTTCCACCGGGGTGGGGGGGGGGCTCTCGCGGCAGCGCTAATAATAATAATAATTTAATGTTTACGTACTTGTAGCGTTTCAGCAGCCTGTAGCAACAACGGCAACTGTTCCTGGCCAACGTTAATCTCCCCTTTGTACATGAAGTGTATGATAGCTCTCATCTCCCAGTCGGGAAGGTCCTTGAGCACGATCACGGGATGTTTACACGGCGTCTCCGAGAACAGCCTTTGAAAATACGGACTGGGGGAAAAAAATATGATGTAATTAAAAGAGAGCACAAAAAAAAAACACACACACACACAAACACACGTATATAATATATGTATAGAAAAGGAAATTCCACCACCCCCTCCCCGCCGCCGGTCGACGAGAGTCGAGTATATACGCGTAAATAATTATTATAGGGGAGGTAGGTACGTACCTGCAAGCGGATAAGACGACTTTGTGGGCTTTAAACTGGGTATTTTCACAGACCAGCGTGACGTCCACGAGGGTTTCGTTTTGCAGCAGCACTTCGATGGCGTCCATCATGTGCACCAGGTGATTGTTCCACCGGAGACTGTACTGCGGCGTGTCCATATCCGACAACAACTGCGCACAAAATACCGATACGTTTTCAATATTGCACTTTTCATCAATCGCGCTGCGATCGTTATCGAATTATATACTATCGTTTTCGTCCAACCGTTTCTCGATTTCTCGACCTAATAGGTGCCCATACACGAGAGGATTTTATGACGGATTTGGTCTTACGGACTAAATCCTTAGGTCCTCGATGGATTTGGTCCGTCGGACTAGATCCTATAAGGTGTGTCCACTAACGTGAAAATAAAAGTCCGCTATTTTTCGCGGAGCGAATCCACCAGTGGGCTAAGTCCGCTAGTCAGTGGAGGAAATCCGTTGATTTTTGTACTTTCAGTTATGTATATTATTATTATTTATTTGTTATGTTATGTTAGGTTATATTATTTTTTACTCATACATTTTAAGTATATAATATTTATAATTTATAATGAATACACCTAATAATATGACTTTAAAGAATTTTTATAGAATTTCGATAGACTCTTGGGCAAGTGTTTTACAGTAGTGATGTATTAATTTTACAATGATGTGTTATATTGTAATTAATATTGACAAAGTTTATTTGTTTATTTATTTTCTATTGAGTTTAATAAAACCACACATAACCAAACAGGATACAGTAATGCACCAGGCAATACCTGCAGATGAACGTTTTATAGCTACCCTTTACTAAACAGATGATATCGTATGATAATAATGATATTGATAAAAGAAAAATTCTCATCAAAGTCCGCCGGATCCGGGCTCTTAGTGTGTGTGGAGAAGCGAGAGACTTGATCCGTCGTCGGTTCAAATCTGCCGGATTTTTATACTAGACGGACTTAATCCTAGAACACCACACACGATAGGACATTTTAGGGGATTTAATCCGCCAGAGACCAATGTATGGGCACCTATTAGACTTTGAAACGAATACGCGGCGCGTCGACGACGACGACGACGACGTGGTCGTCAAACGAGAAAAGACAAAACAAAACGGAAATTTATATAGGTCAAAATAATGTATTGTTTGTTTATTATGTGTTTTTTTTTTTTTCCAGTCAAACACACACACAGAGAACGCCATTTGTCCCCGCGATAACGTTCGCGGTAATGACATGTTGTAGTATACGCCCGTTGTCGTTAATGAGACGCCGCCGCCGCGCCGGGAGTAATTGATCGAAATGAAATATTCAAATAACATTTTCGTCCTCGAGGAACCGTGAAAAGAATAGGTAAAAAGAAAAGTCGTTTATGCGCCGGCGGGAAAAGGGGACCTCCTCCTCCTCCTGCTGCTCCTGCTCCTGCTGCCGAACCGTATATACATAATGACAAAGTATGGGCTCGCCAAAGCCCGGCGGAAAGTACATTAAAAATGACGCCGTCGTAAATTTTACGACTCGACAAAAAAAAAAAAAAAAAACCCCTGTATAGAGCAGTCTTTTTACGGAGAAAAAAAAACACAACTTTATACGAATATATTATAGTAGTATACGCAGTCCGTAACGGGCGGCGGCGGCGGCGCCGCGACGGTGAACTCGACTGTTAAAAGCACTCGGTAAATCAGATTTCCGAGAACACGGTATTATACCCGACCGGCCGAATTTTCGCGGGTCTACGCGCAGGTACTTCGGAGCGTGCGTTTAGAGCGTTTTCGAACCCGAACACGTGTTGTTGATAAAATATATACGTGCCCGACTCGGACGACGACAAAGTTTCGCGAAAACGCTACTCGACGGGGGGGCGCCGCGGTGGAGATCGAAAAACGAGCACGCGACGAGTTTTTTTCACCGCGTTTCTGTTGGCGAGACCGCGACGCCGCGGTTTTCTTCGTGAATATTATTACAGGCAATCTCTTGTAAACGATTATTTACCGATAGTCATATGAATTCGTAAAATCCGAGTGGTAAACAAGTAGGCGTACCGATTGTCATGTACGAGTATAATAATTGCGTAACGATCGCGAGCGGACTATTTCTCCCTGTTGCACAACACGCCGCCGCCGCCGTTTATTAATCGGAAACGAGCACACACGTTAATAATTGCCGCCGCAGATATATATTGTATTTATAGAAATTACGTGACGCACGCGAGAAGACAAACAACGGATTCGGAGTAATTCGCGAGGGCGCGTTACAATACCTGATGGCAATAATGGCGTGCCGTTTTCGTCGACGACGACGACGCGCGACGGGCGAAACCGCGAGCTCTCCGTGTACGGTTTTTCAGAACGCCACGGGTTAGGACGAGGAGGTAAGAAAGGTACGCGAGAACGACTCGGACGCGGCCAAAACGGTCGAAATACCGACGAATAGAGAAAAGTATAGAAACGCTAATATGTCTCGCGACTTTTAAACCAGACTAGTTTGATATGATTTTCCAACGGTTTACAATAATTGAATCGGTCATTTCAATAACGACATAAGTCATTAAATTTAAACTTTACAGGAACTAAAAAAAACTTTACTACTCCAAAAATTCAACTTTTTTTGCATTAACAACCTATTCACTAATTTATTTTTATGGTTTCCGATATTCATAATCCATAGTTTTAAATAGTCCAACTTTTATCAAAATGCATCAAATTGAGATAAAACATATTTGACTTGCGTTGTTTTTGCAGCGAATATTCATAATATACAACCTAAGTCAAATTAATAAAATTAAATAGATAAACATCGAAGTGTTAGTAGTTTTATTACTACTATTACAATATTATTATTCTATTATGATGGTGTTGATAAAAAAAACATATGATGTAAAATAATCATGGGCACTAGTGTGATCTATGAATGGCAGCAAAAACTACACAAGTCAATGACTTTAGTAGTTATTGCAGTGATTATAGTTTATCGTAGTAAATTGTGTATTAAATATTAGTCTGACATATTATGTAGTTTTTACACAGAATACGTAACCACGTGTATTATTATCAAATTTGACAAAAAGTCAATATTGAAAAATTGAAATGACCGATTCCGAATTGAAGAACTAATATAAACGTCGTCGTCGTCGCCAAACTAGTGATTTTATTAACACTGCACGATAATTTATACATATTATGTATATGGAAACGAGCGAGACTAAATCGACTTTTTCGTAACCGAATTAAGTAGATATTCGTAACGACTTTGAACTTAGCGGTCATATTTATTTTACTTTTCTCGAGTCGACTAAACCGACGCGGATTATTTTCATCGCCTACGTTTGACTATTTGTTGTTTTTTTTCAAAAACCAACGCGTTCGTCTAAAATAACGTTTTACAATCGACTTGTCGACGAAAATTCGTCAAGGATACACTAGGACGAATTCGCCAATACGCTCTAGCAGTTGATATCGGATAGTGTTTTTTTTTACTCTCCGAAAGCGGTTATGATAAAAATATATCACCGTCGTCGTCGCGTCGAACGCGCGCATGCCTGAGCCATGGCATCACGGCGACGCGATTTTCACCGTCTAACAAAGCGACATTACGCGGCAATAGTGCGAAAAACATACGCACTCGGCGCCGCGCGATAACAAACTTTTATTTCTACGACACTATTATAAATAATACATAATATATCAGATATAAAACGACGCGAACCGCGAACGCGACGTACAACATTTGACAGCGTTTAGAGAAATTCGCGATATTATCCGGTCGGCCTGAGCGCGCGGTTCATCGCGGTTAACCCGTGTCCGCGTGCAGCCGACTCGGTGTTGTCGATTTTCGAAAAAGCATCATGACCGAATTCGAATTCGAAATCGTTTAGTCGCCGAGCCGTGACGGCGACGCGCGATAGAGGTGGGCCCGGGGGGGGGATATTACACTCGGTCGTGCTTGGAATTCCAGGATATCGGAGGATGCGGACGAATGGAAATTTGTACGGGACGAACATTGCATGAAAAATGTCAAGTAAAACACTCGTTCGAGAGATACACTATAGTTTACATCGTTCCACGTCGATTGTGTTTTGATAAAACCACTCGATTATTTGGTCTGAAATCTAATCGGATCGGTTATAGCGTAATATTTTATCAGGCGACGCGCGACGGTTCCGGGTGTATGTTTTTATTTTAGCCAAATAGGAATGGGTTTACCTGATGTGAGAAGTAATCGGTTCGCACGACCTTTTGCGACAGTGAAGTCCATCGCGACTGATCTCGCGCGGTGGCGATTCGATTCGGACGTTTGACGTCGGGGTAAAACGAACGGTTATCTTGTATTATTTTGATGAAAAAAATAAAAAAATGAAAAAATCCCCGAGGCGAACGCGCGCGAATCGACGGCGATGATATCCGACCGCGACGACGGTTCGAACAATACTAAGACACGTGCTCGTCCCGTCGGGTAGACAACAAACGGATTTCCCCCCCCCTCCCCATTTCGATTTGTCAACTTTTTCCAACGCCAATATTTAGCGTTCAATTCCTGCCGTCACTCGGGCTGCTTTCCTGCTCAACCCAGCGCGTAGGTTTTTGTTTTCGGCGCGGACGACGACGACGACTTGCGAGTCTGGCTTCCTAAATATATCGGTACAAAGCAAAAGCCACCGCCGATTATATGATTATTGTTTCGAGTCGATGGGACGAGCGCGTCGCGCGTATATCACGACACTATTATGCGTATTACGGAACGGCGGCGCGCGTTTGTCCCCGTCGGCGACGAAAAAAAAAAACGTCCGAGTCACGCCCACGTCTGCGCCGGATTTTATACCAACGAATCGTCGTACCTACGCCGCAAATGTTACACTATTATATTATTATAAACAAATAAAATAAAATAAGTTTACTAAAATCAAAACAGGTATGACTCAAATCAAAAATTACAATATACAAGGTAATTATCAGACCAGTCCTTTTATACGCGTGTGAAACATGGCCAACGACTAAAGGAGACGAAGACAAATTAGCAATACTCGAAAGAAGAATATTAAGAGGAATATTTGGGCCAAAAATAAATAATATGACACAACAATATGAGAAAAGGAATAATATAGAAATACAACAATTATATAAAGAGCCAGACATAGTAGCAGTATTAAAAAATAGGAGAATGGCATGGGCCGGTCATGTATGGAGGTCAAATGGTCTTATGAAAGAGGTTTTGAAATGGAAATCCCAGGGAAAAAGACGACTTGGCAGGCCGAAACAAAGGTGGATTGACAAGGTGGAGAAGAATTTGGCAGAGATTGGAATAAGAGATGGAGAAACAATAGCACAGGACAGAGACAGATGGAAGCAAGTTTGTGTTGCGGTAATGGGCCTCAATGGCCTTTAAAAACCGATGAAGAAGAAGTAGAAGAAGAAAAATAAAATCGGCAAATTCACGAGACAGACCGTTGTTCGCGCGCATACGAAATTAGAATTCTGTACGACTTTTGGCTACTTTTTTCACAGTAAAAAAAATGTTCTATACCTCTTTTCGCGGTGCATTTAAATTCTACAAAAAAATCGACTAAATTTTCCGACCGTTAAATCCGTAATCGATCGAAAGCGCCGAGGGAAACACCACGATATCGGAAAACCGTCGTCAAACGCTGCGTGACGGGTCACTGTCTCGCAGTCGTCCGCCGCGGAGAACGCGTCTGACTTCTGTCTAATCGATCGTTGCGATCGTCGTCGGGCGTTTGCGCATTCGTTTCGGTCGCATGTGAAATCGGAATGTCACCTTCTTCTGCCGGTGAACGCGTTACGGGTGTTGGAAACGACCGTCAAAAAACCCGTCGTCGGCGGACCGGGTGTGACGGCGGCGGCGGCGGCTCGTCGAGGGGGAGAGACGTTTTTTAATTATCCTCGGCGACGACGACGATAATAAAACGAATGACGTGCGAGAGGGGGTAAAAAACGCCGCCGGTTCATTTTCACGATGGGTTTTCGTGAGAAAAGAAAGAAAACAATTACTACTACATATATCGATAATTACAGTTGTTGTATAAAAAAATTAATCGCGAAAAAACACACGCCGACGGTCTCATGCAGTGGCGCAACCAAGGGGGGTGTTTTGGGTGTCTGGACACCCCCCTTGAACCGTATAATAGGAAATTTATATTCAATAACCATTGAAAAAAAATGCCTAGAATTACAAAAAGACAGACTTATAGACAAAATATTCCAAGTAATACGGTTCAGGATTATTTTTAAGTTTCTTTATTTATACCTTTTTTAGATTCATATTCATAAGTCGGTCAAATGACAGATTTATTAATCTTAAAGAAATTATTAAAGGGTTTCAAATGCTTTTTCCAAATGAGAACCTCTTAATAAACAACAAGAAAAGTCGATCGAAAATCTGGTGGAATTTTATGGCAATGACCTGGAAGATTCATTAACGGTTTTAGCTGAAGTAAAAATTTGGCATCATCGAGTTTTCAAACTACGACTGGAAACCAATTTAAAAATGGTTACTGCAATCGAAGTAATCGGTAATTGCAATAATGTCCCCAATATCCCAACATTTATAAGCTACTGACCCGTGACGTCTTGTGAAGCCGAGAGGTCATTTTCAACTTTAAAGCGAATAAAAACATACCTCAGGAATTCAACAGCAGATAATAGACTAAATGGTTTGCCGTTATAAAAAGAATTAGCAAAGAATAAAAGACGATTAGACTTTGTGATTTAAAATTTATAATATTGTTATAATATGTATAATATAATTATTAATTTTGTAAACTTCTTGACAATTACTATAAAATTATAATGTAACTTTAATCTAAACATACGTGTCACGTAGGTACTCACGTGATATAAATTATTGTTTAGTTAATAAAACGTTGGACGTCAGTAGTGTATTCAGAAATAATTACGGTGATGGTTTGATTCAAATCGTTTGAATAAAATAATATAATAAGTAAATATTTACTTGTACACAGTATACTAACAAATTTGGAAACGAATTGGGGAAATACTGTATGCGCTACTGCAGGCGGACACCCCCCTTAAATAAATCCTAGTTGCGCCGCTGGTCTCATGAGCGTTTTTACACGGACGCGACTGACCCGAGAAGACGATTTACATCGATTGGCGATTATTCGTCGTCGAAAATTAAACAATATTATAACGGTCGTCGTCGTCGTTATCGTCTATACTCGTGTGAAAAAAAAAAACGCTTAGAACGGCATATAGTAGGATTTTATAATGTGCGAGAAATATTGCCGGTTTAATGGTTTTTTATTATTTTTTTTTTTTTATGAAAACCTGCGCACGTTTTTATCGGAATTCATTTGAATCGCGCTAATCTGTTTCCGATTCGTATAAGCTCGCGCGCGGGATTCGACGAGTGCCAAATCGAAAACCACCGCGCCAGCGAGCGCACGCCGATTTCCATAATATTGTAACAGCGCAACGATATGTCACGCGATATCGCGCCGCAGTATTATTACACACACGTTACACGTACGCGCGCGCGTATGCATAAAACATAAAAAAAAAAAAAAAACCATATCCGACACATTAACAACGGAATATTTGAAACGGTATAACAACAATATAATATAATAGTACGTTATAATCTGTCTCTAACGCGATTTATATTATATACTTATAGCGCGTGTGTAACCGAACACTGCGCGCCACAGCAATAGCACCTACTTTTATATTATATTATTATGCACTGTACAGAACACAATACAACACGATAATAATGTGAAATATCTAAAATAACACGTTATTAATAATAATTATAATTGCGCGCGCGCGCTCGTTTTCACAGGTTCGATTTTAGTCGGAGAAAAAAACTTTTCCGGTTAAAACAATATACGTAGTATATGTTAAGCGCGCGCGAACGTGTGAAATTAGAAGACGAAACGATAAAATCATAAAGATCACCTATATCAAAATCGACTCAGACTTCTGAAACAACGTACCAATAAAACAGCTAGATTCCACGGGACGTATAAAAGTTGTCGGCGGCTGTTGTAATATGTGTTTGAATTGCGAAACGCAGAAAAACGCGAAAATCACGTGTAAATTATAATGAACCAGTGTGCGATGAAGTAGACAGTTGTAATTATTATTCTTCACTTGTATTTTTCTTGTATTTGTAAACTGTAATTCATTTTCGATAAAAATAAAAACCAATTGTTTAGTAAAAAAAAAAAAAAAAATGCCCAATTTCTCTCTAAACTCACGAGACTGACGAAAATATCTTCAAATAACAACGTTTTGAAATAAATATACTACAATTATACGTTTTTGTTTTATCGACGGAACAGTCGTGAACATCGCTTAACATTTTAATGCTACGGGTACCCCCAGGTTGTTAAATTCAACCCGGAAAAATAGACACTAGATATCAATAGAATTGTATTTTTTGCACAATTGAGTATAAATATATCTATTGGATGAGGTTGCAGAAGGATATAGACGTACATTTTCGGAAAAATTAAAAAATCTTGTTTGAAATTGAAATGGGTATACCCGGGTACCCGGTTGTTGACAGTAGGGTTTTAAAAAAGTACGTTAAAATGTATCCACGACGACGACCGCTTTGATTTCGGGCGGTACACGACGACGTTGAAATCTAAAATGAAAACGTTTCGAATATTTTCGATAGCAAATCACTCGACGCGAAGCCGATAAACGAAAAAAGAAGGATTTGTTTGACGCAAAAATATATCGAGACGGAGTGCCAATCGATTTTATTTCCATCTTCATCGAGTACTCGCGAATAATATACTCTCACAACAATGTTTAGACCTTTCGTGATGCGTTCGATGTTACGATTTCGCCAGGAAAAGTATTCGGTGAAAACACGCGACCGTCTTCTAGACAATCCGTTCGAATCGGTTGAAACTCACAGTGCTGTACGACGGCGGCGTTTAAAGTACTTTGGAATTGTTTTGATTTTAAGGAAACGGGATTTCCTTCTTTTGTCGAACGAATACTTGCCGCGCACTACTACGCGATACCGAGTAAACAAATCGATCGCTCCCGTACGAAAACTACGTAAAATCGTCATCACACCATGTGTATGATAATAATCAATGTAATCGATATTATTTATGATCGTTCGCCTCACAGCGGTGCGAGAAACGAGATATTATTTTCCGAGTATGATGACATTGTATACGTTTTCACGTGGACCGAAAATACGAGTAGTCCGTAGTAAGTTTACTATCGTTTTATACGCTCGCCTATTATAGGCAACAAGAAGCTATAATAACTGATTATTTGTGTGTGTGTGTGTGTGTAATGAATTCGATATTATAACGACGATACGACATGATCATTTTTCGTCGGCGAGTCTATACGATTGGACGGCAGCGACGTTCTTTCTTCGGCTGTTTTCGCCGTTTCCAAACGTACGGGGTTTAGAGTAGGGTGACCATACGTCCTGTTTTATACAGGATTGTCCTTTATTTCGGCTTCGTGTCCTGTTGTCCTGACAAACGTCACTCAGGACGCTTTTTATCCCGTAATTTCAAGTCTGGTCCCTTATTAATTGAATAGAATAATATAATAATCTATACTCATCAGTTGTATTTTTGTTTTTACCATAATTATTGTTACATCACATTGTTGTTGGTGGCGTATATATTAATGTTATATTTATAATTGTATAGTTATATCTTTAATAGTTAAATATTGTATTTTTTACTATTAAAAATCAAAAAAAAATGTACGAGTAATAAATACTTATTGATTTAAAAATATTATGGATATTATTTTTGTCCTGTATTTTATTTTTTTAGAAATGGTCACCCTAGTTTAGAGGTCAGTATAGTTCGTTAACGCTCAAAACGTTGAGGTGATTTCGCCATTCGAGCAAATGCACTAACCTAACCGAAGGGGGAAAAGCATAGTTGTAGTCCAACGGAAGGATAGTTTGTACCGCGGAGACGACGACGTGATCGGCGGAGCTTCGAGTCGCCGCGGGATAAGCCGAAATAAATAGAACGGACCTATTGGTTTTTTGTTTTTTTTTCTGCTGTTTTTCGACTCGAATTCGTACAACAACCGATCCGCGCAATGTGTATATTATGTATTTACAAAACGAACGTTCAATGTCAACCGCGCGCAGAATGTACCGATTCTCCATGAGACATTACAAATATTATCGTGACTTACGACTGCGCGGAGACCGTACGGTAACGATTTCCCTTTTTTTTTCTCCGTTTCTTTTTTTGCCGTGAAAATCACTTCCAAGGTTTCTATTATCTTTGTAGCAACGCGCGTAAAACACAAGCGTTTTGTATTCCCAATAATATTATACCGACAACCGCCGCCGCGCCGCCGCGCCGTCGTGTAGTAATAATAATAACGAAAAAACACCGTACCATTATATACGTATAATCACTGGCCGTTATAAATATAGTATTATAATTATAATACGTGTGTGATAATTTCGCACGTGAAACAAACTCGTTTGTTATTATTGTGAATTCGACAGCGTGTCTGTCTTTATTGAAAATCAACGTCAACTTTTTTACTGCCGAAAAAAAAAAATTACATTAGAGCGCGCGAAAACTTACCCCCGACGGTAGTAAAAATCCGATTCTTTTACCCGGTCACAGTTGCACGATAGCCGTGTGCGCGACTCATAGGCAATACGATGGACAAAATCGTCGTTTTATCGATCGCAAACCGTTTGATGTACGATTATGAACCCGCATGAATGATTGAACAAAAGGCCGTTTTCTCTATGAATGTTTAATTCGCGAGGAGGTGGTTTTTCCCTGTGAAATAAAATACGTTTGATATCGCATTTTATTTTTGTCTTTGCGCGCGAAAACAAAACGAAACTGTCCCTCGCCGCAGACGCGCGCGCGTGTGTAGAGTCGCGCGGAAAATCCGACGAACACATTATATCGGGCGAGCGAACGTAATAAATATGCCGCGCGCGCGCGAAAACTTTCACGGACCACCGGTGCCGGGTCTTCGCAATATAAATTATAACGCTTACTCCGTACGCGGCCGTATATGACCGGATATGGGTTCTCCGACTTGACAAACGATTTCGTCATAAAACGATTCGTCGGCTGATTTTTTCGAAACGGGCCGCCTTATACTATATGATTTAGTAGTTATAAAAAAAAGTTAAAAACCTAAAGGACGCGCTCGAAAACGTATACAACTATAATCGCGTCGACGGCGGTTTTCGCGTTTTCACACCCCGACGACGGAGGTCAGCCGCGGAGATTTCCACGTTTATCGCACGCATATTATACCTGCGGATCGGCGGAGGTATACCAGCGGAGAGAACGACCGCGTTTCTAGCGGCTAAAAGGACGGCCGAAAAACCTGTTGCTGCTAGGACCGCCGCGTCCTGCGATCGTCGCACTATATCAGGGGTGGCGAACCTATGGCACGCGTGCCAGAAGTGGCACGTTGACCGAATTTCAGTGGCACGCCAAATTTTAAAACTTTAGTATGAGAAATTTTAAGAATCAAATTTATAAGTTTGTAATGATATTATAAAACTACCAACTATACTCCAGATATTAAAATGCTATATTCTAAAAAACGACAACAGAAATCACATTAATAAATGAAATAAAAGTTTACAAATAAATGTGTCTATAATTATTGCATGCTTTTTATTTTCATCTTACCTAGTATAATTTATTTTTTGGCACACGACCTTTTTTAAAAAAAAACTTGATTTTAAATTTTGACACTTGACCCAAAAAAGGTTCGCCACCCCTGCACTATATCATCACCACACTGCATCGACGACGGCGGCGGCGGCGCGAGGTAACATCGATTACGCTATGACGGGTTAAGACGGACGAAAATGTCGACGGAACAAAAACGAGGGAGAAAATTTGCCCCGCGGGCCCCGCGGTAAAACGACCTCGCGGCACCGCGTTCGTTCTCGAGTCCTGCCCGCCGCCGCGCAGTCGGTCTGCCGAGGGTGACTGACGTCAGAATCCGGTAAATAATATCCGGCGACGAAAGATCCGGTATAGCCAGGCGTCGTCCCGTGACAAAGATACGATATTATCAAAACGTATAATTATTATATTATTTATTACCCTAATCGACTTTTTATAGTAAGAAAAACATGATAATCGAAAATACACACTACCTATACTCGAAAACGTCCGAGAAGTGACGCTATCGACGGGGTCCTACGGCGGCTCCTCGCGTTCCAGGTCGCCGGATACTGTTGGCGAAAAAGGACTCGCGGCAACCGGTCCGCAAGGATCGAGTGGCGATTTCTTCGCGCTCTCCTTCGGTCACGCCCGAGCACACGAAATAAATATCGTTTGATATTATATCGCGTGTGTGAGTGTATCGCGTGCAAGTGTGCGCGTAAGAGCCGGTGTACACACGACGTGCGCGTGCGGGGATAAGGACGAGGGTCGGGGTCGCCCCGGTGGCGTTCGTATTATATTATCTGGTCGCGAGCGCGCGCGCGCTAATGAAAGCTATTAAAAAAAAAAAAAAATAAAATAAAATAATAAAATACGCGCGCGCGCGCGTTTTTCGTTTTCTCTTTTGCTCGGGTTCCTTTTTTCCTTTTTTTCCCCTCCCCTCGGTCTTTCTTCTCCTTCTCTCCGCCGACCCTGACTCGTCGTCCGCCCAATTTCCCCCCGGTCGTCGTGCCGCCGCGAGCAACACCCATTCGACTGGAGCGCGCACGCCCGGCCACGTCCCCTCGATTCTTCGCTTTCTTCTTTTATTTTTCCTTTCGCCGCCCCCGGGGTAGTTTTTTTCTTATCGCCGCCGCCACCTCTCGTCCACCCCGACACCTGGCCCGCCGCTGATCTGCGCGCCGCCGCCGCTAATCACCGTCATTCGGCGATGACAATAATAATAATAATAATAATATTATTATTAGAATCGCCGAGTTTACCGGTGGTGGTGCTATATTTCGGGGCCGAGGCCCCTGAATAAGTTGATTTTACTTTTTTGAAAATTAAAAAAAAAACCGAATTCGAAAACCGCCGATAACGCGACTAAAATCGGCTTCGAATGGGCTCGCTGTGGATCGCGTGTTCGTCGCTATTACAATATACTTAATTACGTAACGATACGACGTTTCTTATCGAGCGGCGGCGCCGTGATTGATAACTCGCCTCGCGTGAGATCAGTAACGTCCTGTTGTCGATAATGTACTATTGTGTCGTTACAGCCTCCGGTACGAGGGCACGATTCTCGTCGACAATTAAGTGTGTAATTTTAACGATAAAAAGAAAAGAAAAAAAAAAGAGAATTAAAAAAAACACACACACACACACACCGAGTCCGCGCGCCCGAGCTATTTACTGCGGTCGGGCACCTGTCTGCGATAAGGACTCGGTCGAGGAGCCGAGGCCGATATGGCGCGCGCGCCGAGCATCGGACTTACATCCGGTGATAAGTACGCGTGTGTGATTATAGTGTGTCGCGTACGTGTGCCGGAGAACAACGATAGAGAAAAAAACGTATAAAAAATAATAAAAAAAAAATAACCGTAGGAAATTCCACGCGCTCCGCGCCCGCCGCGCCGCCACGTCGTCGATCGAACGAAATTCTCCCGTCACAACGACGATTTGTGTTTTTTTTTTATCGTGAATTCGTCAACACGCACGTACGCGACGACGAGTGGGATTTACTATGCCTCGTCGGAGCCCACGACGACGAGTCTCTCCGCACGGTGTAGACTGTAATCCGTGTGTGTTTTTTTTTCCGTTTTCTCGACGCTCTTCACAACTGTCGTCTCAGTGAACGAAAACGAACAAGACCGCGAAAGTATACTTCATACGTACGAATATAATTTTCCTCCCGGATCGCCGGAGACTTGGAAATAATAATTTCGAACGCGCAAAAGGTCGACGACCACCGCTAAACATGACGTTATCGCGCGTTAATAAAATACGAGTGAAACCCAGTCGTATTTAATATTATCAGAGCGCGTTAGTGAGTTACGGTTTTTCTCGTTCGTCATCTCATCGGCGGAAAACGGGCGACTACGGTTTCCCGCGATCTCCTCGTTGAACTCTCTCGCGCGCGTAATAATAAACACGACGAATAATCCGACGCGAACGTAAACGATGTCATCGCTCTCTACTCACTACTACGCGTAAGTTAAAACCACTGGTTTCGGACACATGGTTATGAGTTTTCTCGGTGAAAATTTGTTTTCAAATAATAATTGCATTTCGCCGGAATAATAATAACAACAGGAGCATTATTATTATAATACGCGGCCGGCGGTGGTTTTTACACGATCCGCGTACTTGGAAATAATATTAAAAAAAAATAAAAAATACGCGATGTTTCGTTATTGACTTACGCGCGTCGATGTTTCTATATCCGCGTGCTATTTTTCAGAATCGCAACGAATACAATATTATAGCGAACCTAAAATCGTAATACAACAACGGCGGCGCGGCGCAGGGAAGGACATTTAACCAAACAATGCAGTGAACTACCGATTAATTAAACCCTTATTATATAAACATACATTTCATATTTGATCATATATTCCACAGTTACTTCGTTATACGCGGCGCACGTCGTTTGTGCAAATTAATTAATTAATTTTTAAAACTGCAGGCGGCAAACAAATCGAACATATTTAAAAACAAATATTGATACCATCGGTTTAGTTTATAAACAAGTTTTGAACATTTTTCGAAAAAAAAATAACCCTATGTGTACACGCTATTGTATACTTTTGCGTTTACATAGTACGCGCGGCGATCAATTTTTTCCAACAGGATTTACGATTAAAAAAAATTACTATAGCGTAGGTACTCTTCGATACGAGAAATGTTAAAATATCAGTAAATAGTTACACTCGATTAAACTAAAAGAAACGTTTCACAGAAAGTTTATACGCGTCGTCGCGAGCACTCGTTAGATTATTGAAATAATATTATTTAATTCGTATGCAATAATGAATTATCGTTAAAAACGCTATAATATTATAATAGAGCACACGAAAACGATAATAAATTTTTCTAGTTTAAACACTGACGTTTAATAATAATATGTTCTATGCGCGTTACATATAGTGATACGAGACGGTGGTGTTCGGTTTATCAGTCGAGTACGCCTATTATGGTGTATAATTGAAATATTATTTATTATATTATTCGTAGGCGGACTTTCGATTAAAGGCGTTCGGAGAGACGGAGAAAACGACGTTTTTTTCATACCGATCGGAAGGTTTTCAGTACGAATAATTATTGCGTGCAACCGACGCGCGACGGCCAATCGCAGGATTCGTGAGTTGAGACGAAAACTCGACGCCGAAGGGAAAATTTAGTTTCCGATTGAAAAAGCTCGCGGTTTTATCGAAAATAATATCGTTCGCAATAATAAGACGCGTGGAATGTAATTTTTTGAAAGTTTCGAGTTTCTTCGATTCCGTGAATTCCGCCGGGCTTTTCGCCTGAAAATCGAATATGTCGAGGACATATTTTCTGGACAACGTTTGCTACCCGTTTCTTTTGGTCGAAAACGTTATGACGAGAATGTTAAAAAAAAAAAAAAAATCACAAGCTAAAAGAGCGAGTAAAACGCAAACGAAAAGACTTGAAAAAAAAACGTTAAACGTTTTTAAAGGACGAGCGGCGACAGTCGCGGCAAACACGCGCGTTTCGGATGTTCCCGCACCCTTTTTTTGTTTTTGGCGGGAAGTTTCGCAGTCCTACACGTTTACGCGTCGACAGACGGTGTTTCGCTAAATATAACGTCGATTTTCATTATTCTTTTTTCCCCCGTTTTTCTTCTCCTGCCAACACACGTCGCGTCGGTTAAAACCCGATAAAACGACGCGTTAATCGCAATTCTCAAAGTGCACGCGCCCGGTACACGCGTATAATACGACTTTGTTGAATTCACATAGTGAAAACGGCGTGCCTAATTAGTTTTTAATAACGATCAATATTGTAAACAAAATTAGCGATGAAAATTTCGTGTCGTTCGAAGAACACAACGGTATTCACGCGACGTCGAAAATCCGAAGCGACTTTTTCCAATATAAATATAATTTATTATTACTGTCGAGAGAACAGAGCTCTTGCTCTTGCCCGGCAGACGAGACGAGACAGTGATGAAAAAATCTCTTACCCCGTTCTGCGACACGTCGATCACTTCTAAATCCGGGCGTCGGTCGATCATTTTGAAACTTGGCACGGCGACGGGGACGAGGAGACGACGGCGACGGTGAACGGAACTGAATTCAAACGGTCGTCGCCGACAAACGTGACGGCGACGATACTATTGAAAACAATAATATAACAGTTGGCGTAACATTTCGGCGGCGGCGGCGGCGGCGGAGCGCATTCGATGCACCCACGGCACGACGACGACGCACACTGCAACTGCACCACACGCGACGACGAACACTGCACACTCGGGGGCGGACACTGGTCGCGATCGGAGTAGGCGGGGGGGATGGAAATGACGAGACGGAGAGAGAAAACCGAACGCGCGAAGAAGAATGTTATTGTTTTTTTATTTGTCGTCGAAAAATCATCGTTTTGTTTTGTTTTTTTTTTTTTGAACGAAAAACGATTATTCTAAGTAATAATAATAAATCGTGTGTGTGTGGATTTTTTTATTATTTTTTTTTTTTTTTTTGAAAAGAGCGGACGCGCGCGAGCAGTGAAACACCTCCGTCCGCGGAAGACGCACGTTAGCGTGTGCCGAGGGCAGCGGCATGTGATGGTTTTAACATAACTAGTCGTGTGCGTGTGCGGAGAGCCGACGAGCGTGTGTGTGTGTGTGTGCGTGTGCCGAGCGCGAGCGTGTGTGCGCCACCAGCGTGTGCGTGTACGCGGAGCGCGCGCGCGCGCGCGCGTCCGAGCGCGTATTTGCATGCGACCGCCCTGCTCCTTCCCCGCCGCTCACCCGCGGCGCTTACCCACCCACACCTCGTCGTCCACCACCGCCTCTGCACGCACGCCGCCGCCACTAACGCCGCTGCGGCCGACTACTACTACTACTACTACTACACGTCCCCGTGCGAAACGTCTTGAAGGGTCGGCTGACCCGCCGCCGCCGCCGCCGCCGCGAGTGCTTCGATTTTATCGGATTATCACTTTTTACCGTTTTATCATTGTAATATGCGCGCGTTTCGATAACCATCGCGTAGTTGGTCTACGTCTACATTTCCATTTTCGTGGTTTTCGATCCGATTGAGGTGTGGCGGTCAAATAGGCATTATATTTCTTATTTTGTTAAGTAGCTAATTCTGGAATATTATTTTCATCGCCGCGATTAGTTTTTTGACTCGTCCGATGTACCCATTATAATTTTATTGTTTCCGACGGGAAAAGGGTTTTTTTGTTGATCTCGTGCCGACTATACTGAGAGCGATCGTCGAATCGCGTTTTTACGTTTGTCGGGTTTAACTTTTCGCCATCGAAAGACGTAGAATGACAAAAAAATAAAACGTAACAAAGCCATTTCGAGATTAGTAAACGGTTTGGACGTAGGTTTGAGATTTTCAATGACATCTTGATATAGAATTCAGAGTGATACACCCACGTCGGACGGTCTCTATAATAATATAAGCGAGTGTTACAATATTCATGTACTACATTGGCCGCGCGGATACACCACGCGGACCGTGCGACCGGACGCCACCGTCGTCGTCGCGGTCTCGATTCGACGACCGAATTCAGAGCCCGAACAATACGCCCTTCTCCGTGGCCGTGCGTTTCTCGACGACGTACACCGGCCATCGTCGGTAGTCTGTATAGATTCTGCGTCGAAAAACACTGAAAAATCCACTTTGTCGTAAATTACGTAAAAACTCGAACGCAGCAATGAAACGACTAAACACGAGAATACGTATAAGTTTACCTTCTTTCGGGGGATGATGATTCGTATTATCGCGCCGTCGTCCGTCACGACCGTGTTCGCGGTGAGAATTCGATTAAAATGTCGAGTACGTTGTCATAACGAACGAACTCGGTCGGTCGAGCTTGGAGACGAAAAAACACGCTACACGACAAACGAGCAAATGAAATACATCGGACGATTCGAACGAGACTGAAACGATAACGATAGACACTAGAGCAGCGATTCTCAAACTGTTTTGTTCGCGGAGCCCGCCGCCCCCCCCCCCTTATGTTCCTAAACAAAATTACGGAGCCCCGAAAATCAGAAATGACTATTGCTTTTTATTTAATAAATTAACTAAATTATCGTACAATACGTCGTGTCAAACGAACGAAAAACCCGACTTTTATCTTATTTATTAATAGTCTAAACGTTTAAAATAATACATATTGGTACTGTCCAAATAATATTGAATATAATTAGTATAAAAATTAAAAATGTAACCAAGAAAATATATAATAATAATTAGAGCTAGGATTTTGGTGACTTTTGCATTTTTTTTCTTTAAGTGCTATACAATTCTAACCAAAAACTAAATTTGTTTCGTGATAATATAACAATGTAGAATATGTAATTTTCATTTTGCATTTTTTAGTGCATTTTTTGCATTTTTTGTGTTAAATGCATTGTATTGCATTTTTAAGGTCATTTTTACGTAATATTACAAATATTATATATAATAATAATTAATATTACGTCATTTTTGCATTTTTTTTAGTGCATTTTTGCGTATTTTTTAGGTCATTAAAATCCTAGCTCTAATAATAATTTAATAATTTGAATTTGATTAATACAAATATGCCCAGGGAGCCACGGAGCCCCTAGACTACTCTTGCGGAGCCCCTGTTTGAGAACCGCTGGACTAGAGAGAACCGGTGGTTTTCGTCCGAATCGAAATCGATCGGAGCACGTGTGTTTATTTTTCATACTATAGTTATGGTGACCAGACGTACTTATTTCATAAGGACAGTACTGATTTTTAAATACTTGTCCTACTGTCCTACGTAAATTGATAAAGTACACTAAAATGTACTCCTTTGTAATGATGTAATAACTGATGTAATAACTAATGTTAAAGTTACCCAAATTCGTCAAAATGGTCGAAATGCAAGTTTATACAAATTTTGATGAAACGTGTCATGAAATATGCTGAAAACAGATCAAAAAATACTCAAAGAAATTCATGGATCTGAAAAATATTTAAAATAGTGATATTTGTTCCTTTTTAAGTTAATTGCTTATTGATATATTAAACTTAGTTTAATATTAAGTAAATTTAATGTTTGAGTTGAAATATATATGTCAAAAATATTGAAGTAATAACCAGTTGTTTTTTTTTTTTTTGTTGTTGTTAAGAGTTTGTCATTAAGTTTTGTTTTTTATGCTAGTCACATGGTTTAAGTTTTATAATATATATAAATTTTATTTTTAACTGTTAGATTAAAAATCTATGATACTTTATGTAAGTATTAAAATAAAGTAATAAAGGAGTTTAAATTTATGTTCTATTATAATTTTTATCCATTTATATATTATACCGATGTACTTCTTTTCTTTTTTTAATATCTGGTCACCATAACTATAGTAGTTTACGAGCGCATTGCGCATGAGATACATATAAATACCGATTTACACCGTTTGTTCGAAATCGGCGATATAGTTATATACAAATCGAGCGACGATTACGCGTGATCACACGTGAAAACGTTCGTCCGGCAGGCTCGAGATCTATTCCAACCTGACCGGGCGCATGCGTTGTAGTTTTACATTGTTATCGTAACAAAATATAATATCATCTCGCACGATAAAGTCCGGGACGCCGTAATGTTACGATTTACCGTAAAACGTATTATTTCCGAGTTTTAACTATATTCGTCTATAACAACTTGTAACAACGCTGTGTAATAATGTTATTATTATTATTATTATTCGGTGCCGTTCGACGAGTCTACTACAACAATAAAATAGAACCGTGGAAACGAGCTGGGGGTATATTATTATATAGTCGCGTAACAACAACAATTATTATGAAATTAATTTTACTAATTTCGCTAAAAAAAACACTAGTAACTGGTGATAAAACACGTTGTCGACTTTTGGACGTTTTTTTTTTTTACTTTGTTATAATATTTTTGCGTTCAACGTTCGACGGCTATTTATAAAAGCGAAAAGGACGTCGTCGTAATGCGACGGGGTTTCGCTCGCTGCGCTTCGACCAAAACACTATAGATCGATTTCAGTAACGTTAACGACGTCATAATATTATTATGAGTATTGTTTTTCACGTAAACAACACCAAACATCGACCGTTATTGTAACTCGAAATATTATTCGATCGTTTACAACGACACTTCACGTTCGAACGTCAACATATTGCAATTATAAACGCATGTATTTCGTATTAACGACAATAATTACCGTCGTCGTCGTGGAGAGACGTTCGCGGATGTGTATAAAAATGTAATTTTTACCTGTTTCCCCCCCGACAATTATCGGACTAGATAAAATCACATTTGCATAACAATAATATAAAATATACGCGCGAATACTATTTTCTACCGTTCGCGATAGACAAACGCCAACTGTGCAGACGTTCGAGGAGGTATTATTATTTTACCTTTGACGAGATAATGGCGTAACGCGTTCCAATACAAACACACGCGTACACGCTGTTATTTCCGAACGATAATTATTATTGAACACTGACCTCGAGACTATTAAATCGTTCGGTTTTGTTTGTTTGTTTTCTGCGCGCGTAAACAGTGTGCAACATACTCGTACTGTGTTTGTGTACCTGCCCGGCGCGCGTTCGATTCGAATTGCCGAAAAAACCCCTCCGCCGCAAACACTCCGATTTTATCCGTCTTTCGCTTTACATACTCGCAGTGGCGGCGGTGGGACTACACAGTAAAGGTGTGATTTCTCCAACGGTTTGACTTGGAATAATTTAAACGAATTAAACAAAAAAACCTAGTAAAAGTGTGTATTTTTAGTTGTAAAATATTGTTATTTTCGAGCGTCGGATTTTCAACTGGAAATGCGTATGGAAATTAGATATCGCTCGCCCACACACGATGTTATGTCAGATCGAATCGTTTTTTCGATATTCGCGTCGTCTCGAGAGAGAGAGAGTACGAAATAAATATCACCATGATATTCGCACGCGGGAGTTTTTAGTATTCTTAATAACGCTAAATATCAATACGCGCGCGCGCGACCACATTGTGCCCTCCACCACCACTATTTTTCCGCGTCGAATCTACCACTCGGCGGCGGCGGCGGCGGCGGCGGGGCTCGTACAAAACGTGATTATAACGATTTCTTAAAATCGGGCAGGGTGTGCGGGGGTGCGTGTAGCCTTTAAAAAGATGATAATATTGATCTTTTTTTTTTTTTTACATTAAAAAAAAAAAAAAAAGTAAAAGTAAAAACCGACGGGGGTGAAGTGTTATGATGACTAGAGGGGTGGACGGGAGTGTGGCGCGGTCGGGCAAATTATAAGTCGACGAGGGTGTGTATATGTTTGTGTGTGCGTGCGTATACGTACACGCACGTGCGTGTTTGTGAGCGCGCGCGCGCGTGTGTGTGTGCGCGCATTGTCTTTCTACTTATACCCCCCCCCCCTCGTCGTCCTCGCTCTCTGCTCCGCACAGGTCCGAACTCTGTGTTTTCTCTTCCCCTTTTTTTCCACCCCGCTATTTCTTATTATATTCCTCTCATTTGTTACCGAACCCCCTTTCTTATTTAGCCCTAAAAAAAAAAAAAAAAAGGAGAGAAAACCCACCGTGCCGCAGAACAGTTCGCGCGCGCGCGCGCGTGTGTGTGTGTTAAAGCATCGTCGTCGCGCTTTGCCTCTCTTCTGTGCAGCAGCAGTGCGACTACGGCATATTTTATAATAATAAATAAAGCACACTCGTAATGAGAAGGGAAGAAAAAAAAACAACCGATAGTATAATAATAATAAAGGAGTCGAACGCGATTTGCACGCCGACAATTTCGGTTCGATCGAATAATAATAATAATCGTTTATTTCGACGACGTTTAAATAGAACAATAATTGAATACGTTAGATCGACCAACAACAGCATACGAAACGCGCGGTTATTTTATATAAACTATAGAAAAAAAGTGACGTGCAACGGCGGGGTGAGGAGCGTCGTCGTCTACATGGAATTATTTTAATTCGCCAAGTATTTCTAAGTAATTGCACGTGATTACTTAAACGCGTCTCGGCTTCGACTAAATTACTTTGGCAGATTACACGCGCGCCGTACCCCCCCCTCTATGCATCGCGATAATAATAATAATTATAGGTTTGCATATGCGACCCTATACGCACCCGGTGGTACGTTTTCGACCCTATTATCTGCGCGCCACTCGCGCGTATATTTATCGGCCAAACTCTGCCCATCATCAGCAGTTTGCCAAACATTCGCGTTTCGCGTCGCGGACGACACATTCCCGTAATTGATCCATTACGACGCGCGTTTTGTCGTCCCGGCGCGGCGGCGAACGAACGACGACGCGACGATAATACGTAACCCCGCGCGCGCGCGCGTGTCAATACGAATAAATAAATAGAAAAACGCCTAAACTTTTGTGTGCTCGTATATGAATGAAAAAAAAAAAAACCGAGCGGCTAATAAAGCGACAAAGGTATTGCGTATAAATACGACGACGACGACGTAGTGGTGGACGAGCGGGGAAGAAAAACGTTTCCTTGAATGGACCTCGTGGTCGTCGGCCCACTAACCCGGATAAAAAGGGCGAAAAGGAAAGGAAAGGAAAGGAAAAAAAAAATAAATACAAAGAAAAAAGGATGCATTTTGTGCCGACAAGGTCCCGCGACCCCAATAGCCGGTTAAGTGGTCATTCACGTTTTCGCGAGGGGATGGATTCGTTTCCCCGTCACGCCGCAAAGTCCGCGCGACCGCCGCCCTGAAACCGACGCGACGACCACGTCGAATCGCTGGCTTTTCTAAAACTTTATTTATGTATACCGAAAACTCGCGCCGCGCGCGTTCGTCTTTAGAGAAAAATCATAACCCGCCGAGGTTTTAATATCGGCCGCGTAATCGTGAGAGACGAGCCGAAGACAAACAAGGGATTAATGAACGCGCGATTTTCGCTCTCTCTAAGACTCGTATGCGGCCCGCGGGCGTTTTTTTTTTTCGTCCTTTCCTCCTCCTACAGTATATTGCAGCGATCCGCGATATACGCGGAAAACGGGAATCCTGCGTCGTCGGGGCTACGTTTTTTTTTTTTCTTTTTTCCGCCGGAATCTCGTCTTTTCGGTTCGAAATCGATTCTCGCGAGCAAATCCACGGGCAACGAAATCATAATAATATCAAAGTCCTGATTGGTCACCGCGATAATAAAGGATAAGGTAAGGCGTCGCCGAACTTATTCCGTCGATTCGTCACGAATCCAAACGTTTCTTCGACGCGTAAATCACATCGTCTCGTTATCGAACCGCATGAACCTATAATCTGGTCTCGTCGTGACGTCCTAATTATTACGAAACTTTGAATATAATAACCTACCGAAAACGAGACGCGTATCATAACAGTAATATTCTGACGACGAGATCGTCATTAGCGAGTTCGAAAATTAGAATAAAATGCGAGCCTAATATAGTAAACGCGCGAGAAATCCTGGCGATTCGAAAGCGTAAACGCTATTATCGTGCGGCACGTCGTCGCGTAGATTCGAAATATTATTGTTCAGGACTTCTTGAAAAAAAAAGAAAAAAGGACGATAACTCGTCGTCGGCGTTATTATATTATAGTAGATTGAGACCACGTCTCGTTTCAATTCGCCATAATCGTATAAACACACGGCGTTTTTATTTCCAAACCGACCATTAAGAGCGGAGAGTTTCCGTGTCGTATATTAAATAATATCAGTTATGGGTCGAGGTTTGTAGGCTCGTGTGATTTTTGCCGTTCGATCATGACGTCCGGCACTTAATGTGACGAGCACGGTGCGCGGTGGTCATTATACTCTCGGACGGAAGAAAAGCAACAATATTATATCGGTACGACGACGAAGGTAGAATGAGAAGAAGAAGAAGAAGAAAAAAGAGAGACGTTAATGTTTTGACTTGTAGACGTCACTGTTTATATGTGTTTTTTTTTTCCTGTCACGCCGCCGCCGCCGCCGCCGCGGCACATATAATCCTGTTTATGTGTAATAGGTAATTCCACACGAAGGATAAAAAAAAAAACGATTTTTTTTTTTATTATATAAAATTACATAGCTACGAAAAGACAAAAGCGATGACAAATCACTCGGAGAATTAGTTTTTCACTTCTAATTCGTGTTGTTCACATCACTTACGTCACGTCCATAATACGATATTATATTATTATTATTATTTAGGTATCTGCAGACTCCGGCCGGCCGATAAACGTGAGCGAGCGGACTATACCGACCGCTTGTTTTTTTTTTTTCTACGTAGAAAACCGTTTTCACGAATTCTAATGTCGGTGTAATTTCACGTGAAATATATACGCGTATTATTATTGTTCGATTGTTTTTTTTTTTTTTCTATTCCTATTTCTCTCCTATCTTTCGCGAGATCCGCCGAAATCACAGCTTTTAAGGCGCCGAATGCGAGTAATTTGGACGGCATAATGACGCGCAGGACGCGCGCGGTGAAAAAAACTCCTGCGAGTTTACAACGCGCCGCGCGGACGATAAAACCGTGCCGCCGTCAGTATTTCGCGTTACCCCGTTTTTACCGTACGTTTAGAGACGATCCGTCGGAAATGGTAATCGACGACAAGGCGGTATATATATTCCGATGAAAAAACGACCGCGAAAGCCGAAGAAAATAACAGTGTGCGCGCGCCTAAAAAAGCCTCCGAATTAATATAAAATAATTATTATCAAACTCGATACAGACCATAAGCCGAGAAATGCCAAAATACGAGATTTGAAAGAGGAGCAACGACACTACGTCATGATATTATTAATAGTTTGTTTCGTTTTGTTATTTATCATTGTATTCCGTATAAAGCCGTCGTTTTCAGCATATGCTTGAATAGAATAAATCAAACTCCGTTACGTCCGCGTCGGCGAACGAAATGCCAAACGAAAACGTGAGGTTTTCGACTGTCGCGCGAAACGCGATTTCCTCGGCCGACCGTGTTAAAACAATAATCAAATCGCTATTTCCGACTACGACGCGAATAAAACGTCGAAAACGTTATTGATAATAATAACAACTGCGTATACGTGTGTAGGCTTCGGAGACGTAATATTATTCGTGTTTTAATATTCGTGTCATTACGTTCGGAACAACAAAATTATTAAAAACGTTCAATATTTAGAAACGACATTTGTACCGCCGCGATGACGTGGAATCGGCGACAGTAAGCGTCGAGTAAATTCCAAAACTATTAGTTTTCAAAGTAATCGCCTTCGACACACACACACACACACGAATAAAACACCGTTATTATGTTCGGCGGAGGGGGTGGGGGTGTCGATTACGGTCGTAAACATATCGCGCGGCGAGTAAGGACGATAAGGCGACCTCGTTCGGTCTCGGTAATTCGTATTTCCTTTTTGGAAAATTTGTTTTTCGACCCCTATAACGAATTCCTACTCGAACGGAATTTTTTTTGTTGAAAATCAAACTAATGTGTCGACGCGTTTTTCGCGCAAAAACCATATTTTTCGACGTCGTCGAACACATACGTATGGTATTTCAATGTAAACACGACAACGCGCAACACTGCAATACGATGAATATTTGTTTGGACGAGAAAATATTGTAGTTTTTCACACTTTCACGACGCGTAACAATTGTTACAAGTGGAAACGGTTCCAAACGAACCGAATAAATAATAATAATTATTATTTTATTCGCGTCCCACTCACCCCGAAAATATTGCGCGGTTCGAAAAGGAGGAGGTGATTTTCGAAAATCAAAAAGGGATCGCGACGACGACGTCGCGGTCGCGGTTTCTATACTACTGCGCGACGGCCACCACTTTCGACATACTCGTTGAAAAAAAAAAACAACGCGGGTAACACGGTGTTGGCGTCAGGACATCTCTCTGCTTTCGACCCTGGAAACATTGTCACGCTCAGGTAGATCGAAGACTAATGATGGCACACACACACACACGCGCGCGCGCGTACGAGAAACAAAACGCAGGAAAAATACAACAACAAAAAGGCGTCTTTATATGATATATCCTATCGCACGGACAAAAAATCGTGGTCTAATGACGACGTCTTGGAGGTAATTTGCATCCGGTGGGTATAAGATACTTAATGTTTTCCCGTCTTTTTCTCGGTTTTTTTTTTTTTTTTTATTTTTCTCTCTCTCTACCTCGGCGGCCCGCCGCGACCATAGAGTACACATTAATCATTTAAACACCGGGAGCATGATAATTCGGTAATTGACTTCGTATGAGATGTCCGTCGTCTCCCGAGGCGGTGTCTTTTTTTACGTTTCGGTTGTTTTTTTTTTCGTTTTTTTATTATTCACTTCTTTTTACCACGGTACACCACGTCGCGTCGTCGTGGTTTTATTCGATTTTTCAACGATGACAGGTCGACACGAATAAAGACGAGAATAATAATGAAAAAAAACATATTAAAAATAATAACTTGACGTGGGAGGTAAAATGCGCGAATCAAACATCCACGAGGCGAATCACATTTGGCCGGCAAACTCAACGCTCAATTATTATTACGCGTCGGTGTTTTACGCGTTTAGCAGTAGGTACATCTACTACATTGTGTGTGATACTTGTTGATGTCGGCTCTCGGTCCCGGGCTCACCGTGTCGAATAAAACGAGGATTTTTTTTGTTTTCCCCCTGTTCCATCATCATGACTCGGAAACAGTTTAATTTCACCCGCTCTGATATTACTCTAATTTATCACAGTCGCGGATAGGGTTTTTTTCCACGCATAAGTGGTTTTTATTTTACTACCGATTTATTTCTAAAATTCGTCCGATACGACTTTTGATTCGCGAGTAGCACGAACGCGAGTTGCGAACGATTAAAACGTTCGTTTTGGCAATAATACGAATAATGGTAGTGTTCGTAGTACGCGCGTATTAGGAGGCTTTAAAAAGAAAGTTTTGAAAAAGAAAAACGTCTGCTGATTGTTGTAAAAAGAATAATATGGTGAATATCGTTCGCTCGACGTTTTATAGCCTCCGGAGAAAGTCTGAAAACGCACCATGCTTCCTGCACATTTGAAAAATTCACCGAACATTAACATTTAGTTACACATCATTATTGGATTATATACCACAGAAATCGTAGAACGAAATCTATCGTCCACGCTAAACGATTGATCTTTATTATTTTGTCGTTGCGATTTCAAATAAATAATAACTTTGTATAGTATATAATAGTTGTTTCGTATTATTGTTATAAACGTCGATTGATAATAATATCACACTGAAAACTTGTAAAAAAACAATAATACTCGTATGAGCTGACGGTTATCGTTGTTATTGTTTCTCGTCGTTTACGAATCATCGAAACAAAAACATTGTATTTTATGCGACTTTTATATTTCAAACTGCAGTTTGCGATGTTTAATAAAGTGTCTCGGTATATATATTTTATATACGTCGTAGTTTGGGAATTTCAAAGCGAGAGATAAACGTTTGAGCCTTTGCCATCGTTTTACGGTACGTCGACCCGGTGATTTTTTTATTGAAAAGAAAAAAAAAACTCATTACGAGCGCGCCCGCCGCGTTGTAACTAGATACGTCGCGAGCGAGCGAAAAAAACGTAACAACACGCCGCCGCCGCCGCCGCCGCACGAATAATAATACGTATTATAATATCTGTAAATTTGTCAACTCCGGCGCGCGTCATATACGCCGTTTCGAATAACGCTCCTCTCTGCCAGTGACAATTAACTCGGCCATTGTTGCGCTAATGACACCGAGGTTATCTACCACCCCCGCGCGCGCGCGCGCGTTTTCGACCGCCGAACTTTATCACACTATTATCATCGTCGGTTTTCTTCCAGTCGCTGTCCGAGAAACGTCGACCGCGCTGTATAGCAGCAGCAGTAGTGTAGTCGTCCCTCCTGTTGTCTTTAGAGTTCCCCGAGCCTTTGCCCGAGTAATTAATTAAAGGGGTATACGCGGAAGAGGAGGTCGACGACGACGAAGGGTGCTGCATGCAGGAGAGGACTAAAAGGGACACGAGCCGACCACCACGCGAAGCCTTCGCTCGCTCTCTTAATCGATATTCACACACACACACACGAGTCTATATATATATATGCGTTACACGTACGTACATTATAATATGCACGTGTGTGTGTGTGTGTGTGTGTGCACACGAAAGGGAGAAGTGCGTGTTTGTGTGCGTCGGTGGCTTGTGGCCGACATTTATTCTTAAGTCTCGGCGTGTGTGTGTCCGGCGGCCGCGGACGAGCGGGAGAGTAGTTTCGGACGTGGGCTGCTCGTACAAGCCCGCGCGGAGAGGTACGCAGGAGTAGCGGGGCGGGAGAGGTGTGCGGGGCAGGGCGAGGACGACGACGGGGGGGGGGGTACTAATGTCTTATGTGTGTGACGCAGAAACCCCTAAACTTGCTCACGCGATTGTGTGCACTGCACATGTATATATACATACCGTACACGTATATCCTTTATAATGTGTTCGTGTGTAATAACGAAATTTAACTTTGGGCCCGACTATACTAATCTACATGAGGGAAACGGACCGCGGCGGCGGCGGCGGCGGCGGGGACGGATGGCCGGGGATCGATAATGTTTCTCCAAACACACATGCACGCGTTTTGTTCGACATGCTACTCACTATTACACATTACCCCCGAGGCCCCGGATACGTCGAGGGCATTTTTTCGTTTCGTTTCACGCGCGAAACACGACGACGACGACGACGACGACGCACGGAAACTACATTATAATGTAAAAAACACGCGTAATACGAACGTTCGCTCTCTCTCTCGCAATACGAGCTTTAAACACAAGCGTGTAATCGTCAGTAAACGGTTAAGGACGGATTGAAAGCAGGACCCAGATGCCGATATCGTACGACTCGACGACGGCGGTATATTATACTACTGCGATTGGTTTCTCTCGGTCCGTTGACGTTGTTTTCGGAGAAAGATTATGCGCGGAGGATGTATCGGATTGTACGCGCGCGTAATCGAGAACGCTTGACGCGATTGTCGGCGTTTTTGGCGAGAATTCGACAACAAAAGACTCGCGCGCGCGCGCCGGGTTTCCCATCGTAGAGAGAAAAAGAGGTGAAAAAACGATAACGCACCTCGCGCCTTAATAACAACGACGACAATTATAATCGAACATTTCGGGCCGCGACGACAATGCACGCGGCGCAGGATGTGACGGTTGTTTCCGAATCAAAGACGACGACGACGGTGGAAGCACGGACGTTTACTCGACACGTCCGTCATTGTACTCGTATTATTATTATTTCAATATCGCGTAACAGTATTTATAAGGACGGCGGCGGCGGCGCGCGCGTTTGCCGACACGGATTTCTATTTCCGTAATACGTAAAACTCGTGTGCGAAAACACAACGGGGTTACGTAAAACGGGGTAGTCGGACCTTTTGTCCGACGAACAACGTTTTCCTAGGAATTTCCCTCGCGCGAAACTTTCCTCGATTTAAATCCGATATGTTTGAATATACGTAATATACTCGTATGTATAATAATAAGGCGGAATTATTATTACGTCGCCGCGCGTCGACGAAAAACACCACCGATTTTAACCCTTCGTAAGGCGCGTGGTCTACAGTCGTAGACCAGCAATAAATATTATCAATTTAAATCTTTAAAAATAACTTAAAGTGTCTCTTGTACTTTTGGGTAGCTGTTGTTTATGTTTATTACTTTGTAATCAGTACCACCGCGACTGTTGATGAGCGTTGTGTGACTGAACAAATCAAAAATATTACTACTGAATATTACTACCGCGACTAACCATGTTCCTATTTTTTTTTTTGTAAATTTTCAAAATTATTTTCATTTTAACTATCCATGTTTTTAATTAATTGAATTTAAACGAATTATAAACAGTAAGTAAAAATAAATATCAAATCATTTTATGTGTTTATAGGTTTTTAATCAATTTTTAATGTGCATATGGTAGGTAATTTATATGGTAATTTATACCCATTTTCATTTGTTTTGGGTCATTCGTAAACATGTCAATTCGAGATATTATTTATAATTTCAGACCAATCAGAAGATAATCGAGTAAGAAGTTCTAAAAATAAAAAGCTACCTATGAAAAAAATAATCGAAATTTCACCATCGAATTTCAGTTAATTGTATTTTTTTCAAATATTTATGGATTACGTATTTTGAATATTTCAGTATTAATATGGTTCCTCACGTGTGTATGAATATTTTACATTCTTAAAATAATAAACAAAAATATCAAAAAAATCAACTAAAACAATCAGAAATGAAAATGGTCTACAAGTGTAGTAGTAGACCACGCGCCTAAACTCGTAACAATATTTACCACCGCGCCTAACGAAGGGTTAACAGACGACGACCCCCCGCCGATGTTTTTCCGCCGCGCGGAATCGACCGATATAATATATAATTACACTCGTATTATACGCGACGAGGATCATATTTTATATTATTATTATGTAACAACACAATGAGACCACTTGTGCCGGGGCGGAGAGAGAGAGGCGTCCAAAGATTTCCTGTGTGTGCGGTCCCCGCCGCGTGTGGTGTGTGTGTGTGTGTGTGCGCGCGCGCGCGGAAAAAAACATAATGGCCCGGGCTAATTAGCCAACGCAGAACAGATCAAAGGTGTTAACAATAGCGATTTTCTTCTTTTTTTACTATTTTATTTTATTTTTTTCATTCACCTCGCACTTCTGTTTCCCCCCGCGCGCCTTCACACACACACACACACACACTATATATCATACTATTATGTGCCCACGGACGGAGGATGTGACGGTTATTTCGGAATCACCGATATAGTTTGGAAGCGTGACATTGTGGCAAGGAAACGGCACTGGATGGTCACACGTCAGTTCTCCGGTTCATATGATCTTACCGCAACGAAATGAGCTCGAGACGACGACGGAGAGGAAAAAAAAAAAAAAAAAAAAAACGAAACGAAAAATATAACGTGTATAAATAATATAATATATAAAAGTGTGAAAAAATCGAAGGAAAATGTCAAAAATCTCGCGACGTACACGTGAGGAGACGTGTGTGACGTGTGGTGCGTGTATATGTGACACGAAAACGTTTGGAAGAAAAGAAAAAAAACACGAACCCGCCGCCGCATTCCTCTACTCTGACGGACTTGTCTCGTCGAATCGTATTATTCACCGGAGAAACGGGTAAAGTTCAAACAGAGACCGACCGCAAGTGTATCGGTTTTGTCGTCGTCTCGTCCGCGCGTGATCGATGAATAATTGAAACGCGCCGGGGCCGGCCGTGTTGCTGCTGCAAGTCCGGCTGAATTATTAATCGTCGACGGGCCAACTTTAAATAGACCGCGCCGCCGCTGCGGCTCGTAATTCCAACATACGTCTTGCGTTATCGACGACGACACGTTGAAGCGAAAAATACGTAATTAAATACAATCCATCTACAGAGCGAAAATTTACCGGACCGATTCGAGTGCCCCCTCCCTCGCCCCCCCCCCCAACGATCCTAATCGTACCGAGTGATTTTAAAGCCGTCGAAATGTGATCAAGGAATTAAAAAAAATGTAACTTTTATTTTGCATTTTTTGACATTTTAAGTGCATTTTTTATGTTACGAAATTATTGTTGACACGTGTAGACACACGTATAAAAGGTATAATGGAGAAGACAAGAGAAGGCCTTATTGTGTTTAAATATTTTTTATAAGATACATTTTTCATAATAATGTGTTTTATTTATGAGTTTCAAATTCAAAATTGTGTTTTTTATTGATTTTAAATACATTTTTTTAAGGCATCGAGTCGTATTTTTTTAGTCACGACGAGAGTAGTAAAAGTTTCACTTTGCTATTTTTGCGGGTGAAAAAATCGGCGGTTTTTTTTTTTCTGTTTTTCGACCACTTTCGACACGAAATCATTCCGCCGCCGCCGCGATTTAACCGTTTGGTCGTTTGAATTAAAATTCAGAGAAATTTAGCGTGTAAACGACCTACGTGTGTTTTTAATCGCCGCGGTGCAATTAATACTACCGATAAATGTAGAAATAAACGTGTGCAAAATGAAACCGTTAATTTTCGGCCGTCGTCGTTATTGTCATTACGAGCGTTATGTGTATTATTGTTATGAAGACGTGGAGACCGTATTGATTCGACGTCGTCGGTCGATTGCGTTTCGAGTTAATCGATAAACACGAAGATCGTGTCATATACTTGGTGGCGGCGGCGGTGTTACGTAAAGTTACGAACGTGAAAACCGGTATATGCGCGATAAACAAATGAAAGGAAAACACGTGCGTAATTAGCCAAGCTCAAACCACAACGAATTACGTTTACAAAGAGTAAAACGGAATGATATCGAACGGGAATATTGTCGTAATCAATCACGATACGAAGCGATAGACGACGTTGCTGTTGATGTTGGTAAAAAAATAAATATCGATTGATGAATATTTACAAAATTGAAAAAAAAAATCCGTTTGGCAATAAACGAGTGTGTCGGAAGAAACCATTATAAACGCGAAATTTGACGAGCGATTCGCTTGTCGTGAAAAAGTCGATCGCGGAACACAAAACACTTGGTTTTTGCAAAGTTGTTTTCAAGATTATCACAAATTACTTGCGCTTTGGTGTTTAAGATTCCGTTTTAGTTTTTCTATCTATCTTTCGAACTAGTAAATAGTATAGTGATATTGTGAATAACGTTTTGACATGGAAATCTTGGATTTAAATCGGACGACATTGATTCGACGACGTTTCAGAGAATAATATGTGTTGTTTGCTATCTATCGGATGATGACATGTGTGTTATTAGAAAAACAATAGTTAGAGGTGAACAAACCGTTTTTTTTTTTTTTTTAAATAAATAATGCAACGACTTGCTAACGGACGGACCACATTCAAATCGTACGCAGCGATATCGAATTTCTCCTCGCATTTGCATAAACAATGGTAATTTATGCCTTTTTTTTTCTCGTTCCTTTATTGGCCTAATAACTCGGCTACGAATAAACTCGAATTAGAAGGAAAATAAAACGATAATTATTATTAAGAACGCCTTTTCGCGTCGTGTCTCTCCTCTGAGCAACGACAATGACGCGGCGCGTTTTGAAAAAAAAATAACGCGGGCACCTGTTTGTAATGTCGTCAAGGTAGAGGCGAATAACAACGGTTAGAATTAAACGTCCGTCGAGTACCGCCTAGTGTATAGTGATCATCGAAAAGGACGAACAGAAACTGTTGTGTCGTACGACAGCGGTCGTGTCCTTTTTCAAAAATGAAAACGAACACTAATTCTCATTTATAGTCAAATTTACTGATTATATCGGCCGAAAACCAAGCGTTTTCAGCATACGTAAAGAAACGATGGAAAAGTATCGAAAAAATAATGATTACGAGCCGTTGAACGGGATGGAAATAGTTTTCATACGATTCGATTCCGAATTGACAAAACATCGGAAAATAATTACAATAAATTATAAATAATAACAGTTCGGGAGCCGTCGTGGACTCGAAAGACGAAAATCAAATTTTCGATTAAATAAAAACGTAATAATCATCGTATACACAAGTGTTTTAGTTTATATTTTAATCGTCTTTTCCCTCGAGGATAGAAGAAGATCCTGTGCGATTCGTCGATTTAGAGATAATCGAAGTCGCTGGCGTTATATTATTATAGTTGTAAACGAATCGGTAAAACATATAACGCAATACGAGGAAAAAAAAAACCCCTCGTTGATACAACAATTAAATATAATATATAATACGCGTTTATTTTATTATTATTTTTTTTTTTTTCGTAATTGTTTATTTTAGCCTTCGGGCCTCGGAGCTATCGCGCGGGGTTTTACTGTCGGAGAGCATAATATTGCTTTATCGACATTAAATTATAGCCTCAAGTTCGACCGTTTGACTCTCTAAACGAGAGAGCTCCGCCACGTCGTCGTCGTCGCGAGCATTAGGCGCGCACATTGTTATAATACGTACACGGTAAACAAAACATATTGCACCATATCGCCGCTATTACATACGCTCGTAGCCGAGGGCCTCTTTACACACTACTTACGTGCGTGTGTGTGTTTCAGAATCATATAGTTCTCCTGAACAACATTAGACATAGTCTCTTCGTCTACGCGCACGGTAATATGTATTTATTTTTTTTCATACGCATCAACAACAGAATTAATAATAAGTGCTCATAACACGGTGGCTTTGTACCACCTCCTCTCGGCCGTCGTCGTCGTCATGCTGTTATACGTACATGCTTCAACACACACGCCAACGGAAAATCAAAAAAAACCATGAACAATCATCGTAGTACCCATTCCGAACGTTAATCATATAATATAATAATAATAATAATATGTAACGAATACACGTCGTCGTGAAACAGTGAAACACGACCGCGACGACGTTTAAAACGACCACAATTTTCAACGAACGATTATATCACATCACGCGCGAACGTGTAAAAAATATTATTATTATTATTATTCCTATCGTTATAAATATTAGTAACGGTGTTCCTACGTCGTCGATTTCCTACAGTCTCGCTAATCCGGTCGTCGCTAATTAGTAAGTTGAAAAAAAAAGTCCGGTCCCACATCGAGTCCGGATTAGCGAGACTCAGTACTGTATTACGATCTATTTTCGATAGATCTACAAAGTCGTACCGATATTGTATTGCCGGTCGACGGCGGGAACATAACGTTCGTTATGGATTTCGGCGCCCTCGAAAATTAAAAAAACATATCGCAGCTCTCGAGGAGAGAATATTCATCGGCACTTTGACTGTTTTAAAAGCTAATCAAAGTGTACACGAATGAGGGGTGGATACGAGCCAAGACAAAGAAATAAAAGATCCGTGTGCCCGGTGTACGCATTATTAAGAACTTTGGTGCCCCGCGCGCGCGCTCGGTATGTATGTATATTTTCAGGAAGTAAAGGAAGCGGGTAAGGCAGCGCAAAGACGGAATGTAGTGGCGGAAAAGGGGGAAGAGAAAAAGAGAAAGAATATACGAGAGAAGGTGGTGGAGAGAGAGAGAAAAAGTGTGTGTGAGAGCGAGGGAAAGAGAGAGAGAGAGAGAATGAAAAAGAGAGGGTTTTAAGATTTTATATTCGTGCCGGGCGGTCTGTGACGGGTCCCATCATTTACCCTCGCAGTTTTCCCGTTTCTAATTTCCACCATCGCCTCCGACCCCCACACTCCCCGCCGGCGTCGTTCGCAACCCGCCCTCCAGCCAATACTTCTACCCCCTACCCTTGCCGCCGCCGCCGCCTTCTTATTTCTGTTAAAATGTTTTCTCTTCATTCTCAAGTGAAATTAAAATTCTCTCCGTCTTTCGTCCTTCACCCCTGTACACACCGCCGAAGTTTTTCCAAACCCTTTTTAAAATAAGGATTTCCATATCCCCTCGCTCGCCGAGTCACCACCACCTCCCCCCCCCCGCGCCACCACCGTCCGGCGGCCCGCAGTTTTCTTAACGAACTCATTTCTCTTGGCAATCATGCACGCTTCTTATACATGCGCGCCCCGGAGATTTAACCGAGTATGTAAATACGACGTTTAATTTATATTTTTTAATTATTTTCTCTCTTATTTTTCTTATATCCCTTCGAGCGGGCGGGCGGGCGGGCCGCCGCCGCCGCCCTCCGTTGCCGACGTCATCCACTCGTCGTCCTCGTCCTGGGCCCCGTCCTGTGCCCCTCGCGCCCGCGCGCGCGGGCGCGCCGTCACACTCCTCATTCCGGCAGATCATGCGTTTTAATCCCCTATAAGCAATTATGCGCAGACATCCGACGACGACGGCAATCTTCGGCGCGGCGGAGAACGGCACCCGGCGATCCGCAGCCAAAGTTATTAACACAAAAGCGTCTTGTGAGCAATCTAAATTATTATTATCATATGTCTGTGCCCCGCAAGTCATGCAGGTAAACGCGCCGCGGCGTCGGATTATCGATAATGGCACCCCGGCCGAGTGCGACTCGTGTCGACTGATCGCGTCTCACGCGCGATATATTGTTTTGCGCCAATCGATTTTTAATAATATAATACGAAACGACGAGACGTTGATGATCGTTTTCCGAAATGGAAAATCGTATACGACCTTTATATCCGCAGTGATTAAAAGAAAATAATAATATGTAAAATTATTATTGGAAAACAATCTTTAATCGGCGAATAATTATAATAATTAATATTTCATATTAGACACGACGACGTGAAAGAACGTTATCGACGACATAATCATAATATTATTTGCGATTAAATTATAAGAGTCACAAAAACTAATAAGTTGTCAATTATTATCAACAATTTATAATAAACCGTTCAAAGACGTCTACAGGTGTATACACGACGACGACGACGGGAGGATAGCGATACACTATCTTTCTAAAGCGCGACAACCCTTTTTTCCGTAACGGAATTCGTTTGATTTTTCGAAACGATTTCTCACTACACAATTGGAATTTAAAATTCAATAATATGCAAATAATCGAAAATCGTACGCGACAATTCGATCAAATTATCACTCGGAGATTTTAAGATCGGATTCATAATAACATCTATTATTGTTGACAACGACTATACGAGTTGTCGAAACGGAATTTCTCCTTTTTATCCGAGAAAATTTGTTGAAATTTAAATCGCTTTTCATTTTATATCTCGTATACGTATAACAAACAAATAATGTGCGTGGAAGAATCGAGTACGCATTATTATTAAACGCGCCATTTTTTTTCTACGCGTTTAATTATATTTATAAAACTTGTGAAAGGCATCGCGACCTGAATGACACCGAATTATTAAAGGGTTGTTGTTCACATCGTTAACGCGTTATTAGTAGTATAGTAGCTCTCTACACTTAATTTATTAGATGAAAAGTTTGAGAATTATGTCAAATGAGGTAAGCAATCATAACGATGACGTTATGAGAGAGTTAATTTATAGCGTTACGTTTTTTTTTTTTTCTCTTTTTTAATTCCCATTGAACCGCTTTGAAATCAATACCATTCAAAAAAAATAAAAAATAAATAATAATACGTATATTTAAATAGCCGATACGATTTCCATTGTTATAAAAATCATAATACATCGATTTACCTATGGCGTGGTGATTTCATAAAACGATTTAATTAATGGATGCGAATTATATTTTCGTCGTCGTCGACAACATAATTATTATCACCGTAGTTCTATTATTAGTACGAGTGTACTCGTTCTATATAGTCGTCATGTTTGTACGATCTGCGTCTTTTAAATAAATATATTATAATCACAATCGATCGGAAACGTTATGTGTGGTGGACACTGCGAATCCGGGCACTTTTATAGACAGTACGGTTATACATACTACGGTTGTACGCCTCGAAAGTGGAGGAGAAGGATTTTTCGTGTGGTTTATTGATGTCTACGACCTTTTATTATCATTACGACGACGCGCGACGGTGTTGTTCGGAGTTTAGGCGTATACGAAAAAAACAACAGTACTCATTCGACATATTTTCTAGGGTGGTCGTGAAGAAAGCGAAATGAAATTACCAACGGAATAATAATTTTAGTCGCTCGCAAACTTTCCTCGCAGTACACTATCGGTATGTGAGAAACGGTCGTGGCGGATTCGCCGCGATCACAAAATACGACGACGACGGGCGAGCGACTCTCGGACCAAATAAAATGCAGCATACGTAAACCGTCGATTAATGGTATATTAATCGGCGGTAATCGATTGTTTGTATACGTTTGATAAACGGAAAAAAATAAGGCCGCGTGACGTGGGTATTATTTTTCCGACACGATAATTATTATTATTATTATTATTGATTTCTGAACATTGATTTGTAATCGATTTTCGACTTGAACAACAATAACACGACACGTCGTCGTCGTCGTTGTGCGCGCGCATTATATAATAACAACGACGCCGATTTCATATTCTAGTCGAAACGAGCGTCCGATTCGGACACACATTAGAGTATACACACGACTACGAGTAATTGGACGATACAGAGAGAGAGAGAGAGAGAAATAATTTCCGAGTAAAAAGAGCGTAGGAGAAATATAATATAATAACGTCACTATATACGTATCTAACGTCGTCGTCGTAGGAACAATATAATAACTTGAGTTTTCAAGACAGATTTTCGTTGCCACAGAAGAGGTTGTAGTTTGTGTGTGTGTGTGTGTGTGTATATATATAATATAATATATATATCGAGTTTTCCGGACAGTTTTCTTCACAAGAGATCAATGATGCATCCGGTGTCGGATCCATTGATGTACCGATACGGCTGGCCTGCCACACACAAACCGAGTGTGAAATCGCTCCATGCATGCACGCCGCGACTATGGATTCCGCCTTCATTCATTCCTCGGCGTGCCCTCCCCTTCTTTGTGTCCCGCACACACACACACACACACACACACACACCAGTATATATACCGAAATTCATTCATATATGAACCGTGACAAAACCGATTCCGAAACACACTGCGCGGTCCGTACAACAACAACACGCGTACTCGACGACGACGACGACTACGGTACCCACACACACCTCCGATCGTTCATTGATGTTGTCTGGACCACTTACGACCTCCACGTGTGGAGATTTTCAATTTTGAAAGATTAGAATTTCCCCCCCCCCCCCAGACCGGACGAGCATAATGTCATGTTCGCGAGTATAATATAGTTTCTCCGAGATAGGGAACGAAAAAATACGTCTACTGAGATGCTACGTGTTCTCGACTCTGTTATATGGTGCAGAAACTTGGACTCTGACCAAAGCCACTTCGAATGAGTTGGAAGCATATTGAAAATACTGCGTGGAATGGGAAAGGAGAAAGAATTAATAATGATAACAGTCAAATGCAGAAGACTCCAGTACTCGGGACATATTATGCGGAACAAGATGGTAGATAATATGAACTTCTCCGATGTATCCTACGAGGGAAAATAAATAGCAAAAGATCACCCCTGGAAGAAGAAGAACATCATGGCCAGCCAACCTCGGAACACGCGGTTCGAAAAAAGTTCAGTACAACTATTCCGGAGCGCAACTAATAGAACTCTCGTGTATCGATGACGATCGCCAACATCCGAAACGGATCGGCACACTAAGAAGAAATAAGTTTCTCCGAGAGAGGAACGAAAAAGGACTCTATCGCTCGAACTTAATTGCACGAAAAACGTATTGTTTTCGCGCCGCGCACACTTATATTATATACTATACGCTCTCGTCTCGTCTTTCGACCCGTAACTTAATAATATTCAAAACGTCGTTTTGACAACAATACACTGTAAAATTCAAATTTTCAACAACGAAATAAAATATTATGTTTCACGCGTTTGCCGGACGAAAGCCGTGTAAAATTAACGATACGATAATAATGTTTCTTCTCGTCGCGAATTTTTCCAAATAGTTACACCACACACGACGAGTGGTCTGAGACGGTTAGTAGAAACTTGGTTTGTTTTTAAAAAATATTCCAAACGTGTCTCCGCGGTCTTTTACATTGAAGTTTTTCATTACCTATTGTGTCGGCGAGTATATACGTTCGAAGAGTACGATAAATTAAAAGCCCTAACAACCCCGTTTAAATTTTAAACACTCTTATTTCCATTATAAAAACAAATATTGGTTTCGAACACGGTATTAATTATGAATTTATGATTAATGAATTCTTTTGCGATACCGATTCCAAAGTTCCAGCACTGTTTTCATAATTTAATAATTAATATACCGCGACATAATACACCTGTTTAATATTTTGTTAAATTTAATACAATATGTATTAGAAAAACAACGACGACTATTTTTAACATTAAATCCACTGCGAATTTAAAATAAAAAAAACAATTTCCTCGAAATAACTATTGCGCCTGACATATAGTCGCGACGACGCTCAGATTTGTAATATATTTTACAATCGAAATAGTGAAGGTTTTTGGGAAAAACGTTGTCGAGTATTCAAATAAACTCTACCGAAACGATTTATTATATTTTATTGTTTGACAATTGGAAATATAATAATTACACTGGCGTTTCGTACGAGGGGTTATTATGTTATAATAATAATATTGACTTGAATCAACATTTGTGGCTTTGGATTTCATACCTATACGTCTCTCTCGACTCGTTCGGGTCATTAGAGTACACTGCAAGAGTTGAAAAAATCGTGACCGATCCCGTATAAATTATTACGAACGTTGTTCGAAATTGAAAAATTGTGTAATGTCAACATATAATGACGCGATGTAAATCAAGTGTTATTTCGTGATATTTTTTAACGTGATAATAAAACATAAAAAACGGCTACCCTCCAATTAAATAACTATCAAGACACATACGCATTTCCGGCAGAAATAAAAATGAGCACATACCGACTGGCCATATCAACCTACACCGCCGTCGTGTAACAATACATTATTATTGTTTTTTTTTGTTTTTCCCTAATTTCAGAGGTTATGAGTTTTTCACCGCATTAGTGAAAATATTATCGTCGCACTACGGCGACAAAGGACGAACAAGTTCACTGATTACTATATATTATTATTATTATTATATTCAGTGTGTCGATAAATATTTTAGTCAGTCTTAAATATTATGTTTTCCGTATTTGTAACGATTTATAAAAACAATTTTAATTAAAAGCAGTAACCAAAGGAACAAAGTAAATTATAATGTTTTAATATCACATGATATATTATCGGGTAAATTTTAATTTTTCATTGCGGTAATATTTTATAGCGTTAATTTGTTCGTAAAAAAACAGTATAAACAAAATGTCGTAGTAATAAACGTACCCCTTCCAATTAGATTTGATTTGAAAAACAACATGTGCATAATATACTACAAAGACATTATTTAGTTTTACTTGAATTTTAGACGGACGGACGAATATAATATTATAGTTTTGCACTTTAACGACCGAGTCGGGTATGACAATAATATTATTATAATCTCGTATCGCGGAATCGTTGGAATCTTTTCGCTAATCGAATATTTCGATTGTTCCACTCGGATCTTCGAATCGTTTTTATTCAAATATTTAAGTCGATCGAAAATAATAGTACGGTAAACAATCAATTATGCAATCGCGAGTACGCGTAGTGCTGAATGTAAATATTAGAAAAAACCACCGTCGTCGATGGTGCACTACGTTTTTTTTTTTTTCCTCTCTTTGACCGATCCGAGAAATAATAATACGGTATTGATTTTATTGTTAAATTTAATGTGAAAAATAATCGAGTTCATTATCCGAATAAAACAACAGCAAAAAAGAACTTTAATTAAATTTTAAGATATTACGAAAAAAAAGGTATATTAAACAACAATGTATAAATAATAAATATAATATGGTTTCATTAAATCAAACGTTGGGTTCTAAAACGGAACAAAATCATTGTGTCCGTGTTCGACGTCCATTCTAGTAAACTAAACGATAAAACAGTATTTTCCAACGAGAGAACGTCCTTAAAATCATCACAATAATACCGGCAGACGTGCGCGCGTTTCGTGACCACTGCGTTGGTTTTTTCGCGGCACAATCGTCTCGAAAAAGCACACAGGTGAGACTTACTGCGCACGGGGTGACACACGCGTGTGTTGCGATATACGAGAAAAGAGAGACGCGTAGAAAAACGACAATCACGTCTTGTCGATCGCGGAATAGACGACGACGACGACGACGTTATTCCTCTCGGCGTTAGTCTCCGCGCTCGTGACACGAGCACTCTCGTCTGACCTCGCGTGCGAGAGCGCCTTTCTCGCACTGCGACCGTATCGCGGGGCCCGTCAAAAGCCGCGAAAAGTTTACGCGACGACGGCGACGCGATTTTTTTATACATTTTTACGCGAAACGAGTACGGGCGAAAAAATCACGGGCCGACCACGATTCGCTCGCTCGCTTTGCCATGGTTTGTTTTGACTTTCGGCCACCTCGCCCGAAACCGCCGACCGTTCGAATTGTTTAAAACGAACCGTTTCCTTTTAAACGATCCTTTTCACGCCTGACGCCATATCGATAAATATAATAATTTTAGTGTTGCGAAATTTCGAAAAACGTAAGTAAACGTAAGTAAGTAAAGTGAATAATAAACGGTAGAAGTTTTATACAAAAATATTGTTCTGAAGCGTTACAAATAAGACCAAAAGACGAATAATAATAATTTTAAATTTTGAAACACTAAATTCAATGCCGTAAGGATCATGCAGCAGTGATTCGGCCGGGTACGATTGACACACAGTAATTACGATTATAATTCGTTTTAAATTACGGCGACGAAGTTCTAATACGAGTAAACGAGTAAATATTTTAAAACCTATTAAACTGTCCGACTTGCGCCACAATACGTTTTTGTATTCGATTTTTATGGCCGGAAACTTTATTTTTATTTTTTTAACGCGAAACGGTATTCTAAAAAAAAAATAATAAATAAAACGACTCGATTTTTTTTTTAACAAGTCGATTGATTATTTCGACATACGTACTCGTTTTATCGAGTGTGTAAGTATTTATACGTAAGATTACGGACGGAATACGTCTCGAAATAAATTATCGACCGTAAAGAAAAATGCGCTCGATGAATTTTTAGCATGTGAATCGTCGAGTTTTCTCTAAAACCCGATTTTCCAATCGTAAACTTTAATATACGTAAACCGATGTATCGAATATTTCCAAAGCCAAAAATCAGAAGAACGCGCTCCGAAATAATACATTAAAGTCGACGGTTTTTTATTTATTTAGATAAACGATCGATATTGAAATTTCGATCGCAACTCATAAAGTCACGAACGACGAACCGCTTTTAATTTGAAGACATATAATAAATAATAATATTCTTTCGCTATGTGTTAATATTCATAACAGTCGTCTCGGACGAAACTACGGCGCGAAGAAAAGACGCGATACGACGACGTGATGGGGAAAAAAGAAAGATAAAAAACAACTGACCTTTGAACGGATTCGGAAGATATCGCTTGGCGGCGGCACGGGTACACACACTCCAGACGGGGGCGGGCGGCGCGGCGTTGTTATTCGTTTATCCGTGGCCGAACAACTCGCGATAATACATCGTGTTTCCGAATATTACAAAATCACACGCGCGATTAGTGTCTCTTTTTTTTTCTCTTTTCGCGCGAACAGCACTGAAATTATGCGAGTACGACGACGACGACGACGACGACGATAACGCGCGATTTTTTTTGCTTTGCCCGCGTGACGACAGAAAATGTCATTTTTTACCGCGTCTCATTAGCACGTGCAACCTGATACACCCGCGGTGGCGAACGCAAAACTGTTGCACACGTCCAAGATCGGATCCCACCCGGTTCTTCTCTTACGGCGTTCTCCTCCTACTTCCATTCGACGACGAGCGGCGGCGGCGGCGGCGGCGGCGACGGCGGCGACGGTGGCGGTGTGTGCCAACATACACTATATCGCGTATAATAGTAGTGGCGTGCGTCGTATAATATACGTGATTTTTCCTGCCACCAAGTTTTTATCATTACTATTTCCATCTCTCCTCCGCACATAATAATATCCCCGTATAAATCTTTTATCGTCCGTCCATCTCTTTCTGTCCTCCGCGCGTGTGCGGCATTGTTTAACCCCGTCGTCGTCGTCGTCGTCGTACTCCAACGCCCACGCGGCCCCGACACATGTAACCTCCCGAGCCGCGTCAATGATGGCAGAAAACGCTGAGGTTATGAGCTAGGGAATGCGTCGTCGTCGTACCTACTCTCTATTCGACGAACGAGATAAGCGAATAAAAAAATTTACGAAAAAAAAAAATCATCTCGTAACAATGAGATATCATTATTATTATTATTATTCGTAATGATTGCGGTCTGAGCGGATTCTTTGCGAAATTACACGACGTTATTATACGTATTATATACGTACGCGCTCGTACAGAAACGAAACTCCAAATACAGTGTCGACGGGAAATCGAAGAATTTTAGACGGTGCAAAGACGTTTTATTCACGACGACGGTGCTTTTGGACTGCCCTTCGAGTCTTACGATTTCTACGAGACTAAATGTTTGTTTAGCGCTCTAAATATTTTATTAAGACTATAATCACATCAATTACGCGCGACCATTAACTACTATAACAATACCTATTATTAACACCTGCCGGCTGTACTCTTGACCTTTCGCTGGCGTTTTTAATTAATATTAATAAAATTAATATTGTTGTTTACGCCGAGTGGACACGAGTCAAGTAATATATAATAGTCAGCATGGCCTACAACGAGTCAAGTCCAACACACATATTAGGTGTTCAAAAATCAGCAGAAAAATAATTATTACGGTTAATAATGCGATAATTATGAAAAAAAAAAGTCAAAATACTAAAATCCACCGGACTAATTACGTACGTCGACAATTAACTTTAATTTAACATAAATCAAACGATCAACGCTAATATAATATAATACAATACACTTTTATCAATAACGATTTGTGGTTGTTATCGCAACGAATAATTAATCATTATTTAAAATACGCATGTCATTATTGTTATTCCTAATTACTTATTAAATATGACACCGTTTTTCTTTAGATTTTATACGTTCGCCGAAATATACGCGATCGCTTAAATCAAACCGTGTTTACTTCGTTGAATGAACGTGATAATGATTATATTATTATCAAGCAAACAGTTCAAAATAATAATATACATAATAGTATTATAACTATAAAAACGAGTAACTCAAAAAAAAAAATAAAGGAGTTTGTAAATTTACATACGATTACGATGGACGTAGTAACTGAATTCGCTCCCCTCGATGTACACATAATATGTGTACGAACCCATTGTTTACGATCCAAGTTGGCGTCAAAAAACACCTGTTGGGCTCCTTATTTTGATCCCCGGGTCGGTTCGGCGTGACCGATAAACCGAAATAAATGACCGGAGCTGCGGATTTCAATATTTAAACCGTCTACCCTAAAAACGCTCCCTCTATTCTGACATTCTCCCGTCGTCGTGAAAATATAAACTCTAGCCGGAAAAACAGCTACAGTTCCCAGTTTTTCTACTACGATTTATATATTATATAAACACTCAGCCCTAAACTAAATTGCATTTTTCGTTATCAAAAAAATAAATAAATAATAAACGATTCGATTATTATTTATTATTTGGTCGCAATCGTCGGGATTTATAATATGGGGCGTTTTGTAACATTTGAAAAGTAATTCTCGCCGCGTCATTATGTTTTAGGGAACTTCAACGCTGGTGATGATAAATAGTCTATATTTAAAAGTGAACGCGCGTGATAATAATATAATAATTTATCAATAAAACAGACGGACATTTTTCTTATTTTTCTAGATTCTAAACACGACGCGACGACGGTGTCATGTTTACCGATCTCGGAATGCGTTTTTCAAACTCCTCGCCTATGATCGTCGTGGCCATTTAATATTATAATATATTTTCTACTTTAGTGATAACATTTGTACGGCCGTCGATTTTTTTTCGATTACGTGATTTACTACGCTGTATATGATTGGCAACAACATAAAGTAGTAACTGCTCTGACACGCGGCGCACAACTACGACGACGGCAGATTGGTATTTCGATAAATAAACACATTATGACGGTACGTACGCATAAAAAATCGACTGTTAACGCGACGACGAGGTCGATAATGATACGTTTTAAATCTAAGTTTTGACAAATCCAACGTGAAACGGAATCGAAAACTCTGTTGGTTTTCAGAAAATATTATTATCGTCGTTATATCGATCGCCGAATAATAATGATAATAATTTTCGCGCGAGTGTCATAACTCAAACGTTTATTTAACCACCAGGACGAGTATCCATTGTTCGGAGGAGGAGTTGCGATTATTATCTGCGTCTGTCCTGCGCACGTCGGCCCATGTAGAGCGCGAACGGATAGGTTCGAGGAGGAGAGGACGAGGTAGACAATGAGCGACCGTCATCGTCGTCGTCGTCGGGGGAGATCACGCGAGTAGATCGTCCGATCAATCAAACCCACGCGGGATCTCACGACTATATAAAGTCCGCGTGTGTAGAAAAATTGAATACTAGTCGTAAAGTATGTGAGCATGTATAGGCGTACAGCGACAACTTTCACTGGATAATATTTTCGTAAGAGACTGACCGGAAACGACCGTCGGACTGGTCCTCACAAAAACTCGACGACACACACCGGACGTCCCGGTCAGGTCGATCATATTTCCGTCGGTTTCCCCAATATCGTTTACGAACGAAGAAAATCGCGAAACGTGAGCATAATATTATAAAAACGAAATATAATCGGCGTTGCGTTCCACTCGTCAACCGAGATTTGAGTTGAAAAAATAAGGACGAACTTTGTAATACGCGCGGGAGTATTGTGTTTGAAATTTATAAAAAACTAATAGATTTTCGCACTAATATTAATTATTATTAATTTATTTATCTACGTCATATACCTACCTGAAATAAAACGATAAAATCGACGACGGACGTGGGTGAAAATAAATTAGATCGTTGTTTATGACGGGGGATCACGGGGACTGAAATCGAACACAAATCTATTGTAATATTAAACTAATTATTAAAACCGATGTTTCTTTTCTTTTTTTATTATTATTATTATTGTCCGTGATAAGAACTTTTGTAACGATTCGAAAGGAATAAAGTTATAAAAAAAACCATTATAATTATTGTACGACGGAAAGTTAATAAATTGGACAATTAGTCGATATTTAACATATCTGAGATGTTAATCATAATACATTGTTTAGCGAATAATGAACGTAAATATTATCGCTTGTTTGCAAATGGCTCCCGGCTCGAGTGATTTATCGAGTTCATAATTTTCTTTATGACCAGTCATATATATATATTATATTATTATAATATGTACTCGGAGAATTACATCTTTATAATGAACAACAATAAAACGTTTCATAATAATGGATATAGAAATAGAACGATCGTTAAAAACAGTGTCTAGCGTGTGTTTGTCATACGAAGTGAGTTTATCCGGCGGTTTATGAAATGTAAAAAAACCGTAAGTATTATATTTATTTTTTTTTTATCATTATACCTCGTTGAAAACTCAAAATCGAATATCGTTAAACGTGTATAATATATGCAATCAAAGAATTGTCACACACTTTGGAGACGCTAAAACGAACGGTCGAGACCGGATAGATTTGAAATTTGAAACAACGTCGCGACGTCAGTGTATTATTATGACGTGGTTTGGCGTGATGGAACAGTTTGGATTTCACCTGTACGTGGGCTATACGGTCGGAAATACAGTACCAATACATTCTCCCGATGATTTTCAGAGTTAAAACACTATATAATCTCGTTATATACTCGTATATAAAAGAACAGACCTTTTCCCATTTCGTGACGACGCTATTAAACTTTTTTCCAATTTTTTTTCACAGAAATGTTCCGAATACCTTTCCGAGTGTCGTCACGTCGCCGGATTTTCCGAAATTCGACCCCTAAGGGAGGTAAAAGGGGTAAAAAGGGTGAAACTAGAAAAGTTCGCCTGGCCGGAACCGCCGCTGGAGTTTTGAGTACAAAATTTGGTCAGCATATAAATTCGACCCCTAAGGAGGGTAACGACTCGTCGTAACGCGAGAGTTTCGGCGACGGATTCGGTAATATTATGATTATTTTTTTATTTTTTTTCTTTCGTCGTTTGTTATTGTGAATATAATAATTATTGATCCGCATACTTACGATAAAGACAAGAGAGAGTAAAGTCCGTAATCCGCGAGCTTATACCTCAGCGTCGCCGAAGGAAATCTCGTAACGAGGGGACGGTGATATTTGTTTTTATCCACAAAAGTGTTTACCTCATATCTGATCCGATAAATCCGCCGTTACTTTACTGTTTTCCGATATCCGAGATAAATTCCGTATACAATAATAACAATAATAATAATCGACGGCCGACGGATAATCAATAAAGTAATTATCGTGTACTTATTTTAACGGAACAATTATTATGTTGAAAAATACGTCGGTTTAAAATCAACGAATACGTCTCTCTAATAAGACGTATAATAATCAACAACAAAAAAAATAAGACAATCGATGAGAGTTTGTAGACAAAGTTGACGCAATTGACAAAGTTTTTATTTAGTTTTAGGTATATCAACATCATATCGTCGTCGTCGACTTTATAATTTATATCGAAACGTCAATATTTATCACATCGAATTCCGTATTCGGTGAAACAAAATATATTTACATGGAATATGTTTATGGAAGATCAACAGAGCATTTTGTTTGATTTCACGTGTGTGTGTGTGTGTAAATATGTAAAATTATGTTAATTTGTAAAATTTATATTGAAAAAAACAACGACCGACGCAAGTAACAATATTATTTGGACGTGTGTCGGTGTTTTTAGAAATTATTTTAGAAACAGAGAGGATATTTGATTTCCAAAACCGCTTTCTGAGTAAAACCGTAAGCGCGCGGATGTTATTAATCGGACGAATAAAAGTTTCGAACAAACGGTTCGTTCACACACGTCTTACGCGCGCGTAACGTAATGATATGCGTACGAAACGCAACGACCGCGAGATCCGCCGAGGCTTTCCTACCAGCGTCGTCGCGCGACGACTGCACGGTCAATTTGCCTCGGCGAAAATCGACCCGCATTTATGAATAAATTTCGTTCGTTTTTTTCCTCCTGTTTACCGATTGTTTCCCCCCCAATGCGATATCATCTTTATTTGTTTTGTTCCGTTTTCCTTTATTCATTCTACCTGGCTACTTCCTCGCACGCTACCGCGCGTACGCGAGCATTATCCAGTACATTGCGCGTATCCGTTCGCACGTATAGGTAGTATAATACTGTAATCATTTGGGGTAAAAATTAAAACGTCACTATCAGCTCGAAGAAATCGTTTTGTTTGTTCAGACACACACGCGCTCGCTCGCTCGCCCGGCCGGCCGGGGCTTATTAGTACGCACGTACGTCGGGTTTATGATAATAGGCGCACACTACCGAGACCACGAATTATTATTAGGAAGGCGAAACCCGAGCGACCGTGTTATTATTTTACCCCGCCGCCGACTGTCTTGACCCGTGTGTACACACATACTGTACGAGTATGACGTCGGAACGCGATCTGCATACGCGATTATTGTTATTATTAAATTACATGCACTCGGAGTTCTTTTCTTTATACATCAACGCGCACATAACACCGTACCTGCAGTTATGGATTGTGTTTGTTTGTTGTTTTTTTGTTTTTTTTTTTTTTGATATTTACTTTACTACCGTCTCGAATCGTCGTCGTACCGTGTTGTTATAACGTTTACTTATCTCGTACACCTCTTCGTATAATAATAATAATAATAATAAAACGCGAGATGTTTAACCGACGACGCGCGGCTGTAAAGGCTTTTTACCTTATTGTATTTAAGCGTATTTTCACTATGAAAACGGAAGATATTTACAACTAGCGTGAACACACTGAATAAGCGAGAAAAAACAAATGTGTGTAATACAACAGGAATTCGTGAAATAGAATTACACGTTTTTTACACGCATATAATATTATGCAAAATTATAATTTAAAAGAAGCAATCGGTAAAGTTTCGTTTGTTTATTGTTTTTATTTCGCCGAGGAGAGAAGACTCTCCTCTTGCACTCGCTCTTGCTATTACCAACCAGACGAGCGAGTTACATCTCAACGGTCTGATTAGAAATTCCAAATATTTACACACGCGATAATAATAATACTGCCGGCCGGTCGGAGGGAAAACGCACGTGTGATTATTTCGATAAAATAGTAAATGATCGCGAGTTTTCGGCGCGCGGCGTGAAGAAACTCAAAGTCTTGCGAGACCTTTTCACGTTCGAGGTGGTTATTGTTTTATCGACATGAAAAGATATGTGGGAAAATTAATAAATACACCACACACGTCAAGTCACGGTCGGCCAAGGATCGGCGGCGGCGGTCTTTACACACGATTTTAATTTTTATATGTGCGTAAAAAAAAATAGTAACGACGACGACGACGACGACGACGACTGGAGGCAGAAAAAAACAAAGAGAGAGAAAAGAGAGTAAACCAGAAGAGTATGAAAAAAAAAAAAAAACGACCGTCTGAATTCGAACACATCATATACACGTGTGTGTGTGTGTGCGCGCGAGCGCGTAAACATACATATTATTATTATTACGTCGGGATTTTTATACTCGGTCGACGCGAAACAATGGTTTTAATACACCAGTCGGAAATTCGCTCGTGAGCGAACGAGTAATGAAGATCGTGAAATCGTGAGATACCGTTGTTTAGGGGGCGCTCCGATAAATTACACATGAAAAGAAAAGATATTATATAGATGTCCGGTCTTATTTGCCGTGTGTCTACGATATAATACACATATTTTATCCTTGTTCTTTTTTTCCGTTTCTCTTCCGTCTCTCGTATTATTCTCCCGCACACACACACACACCGTATTAGACGAGTTTTAATAGTCCGACCTGATTTCTTCGCACTACACGCACACACACACAAACGCGCGTAAACCACTCGTTATTATACACGACCGTTTAATTCACCCTGTCGCGCGCGCTCTCCAGTCCGAACGGTCTGGTTCGCGCGCGCGTACGTGCTTCTCCGATCGCCGGCAGTCGCGAGATGAAAACGTAGTTTGCGGTCGTCGTCGTCGCCTATTATATTATTGTTTTCCGATTCTCTTTCGAATCGGTAACGTGACCACCGCAGTCTCGTACCGGAAACTACCGCCGCCGGTAGGCAACGGTTGCGTTGACCTCTTACGAAAAAATCGTACAAATTACGCGTTATACTGTTTTCCTAGCCGGCTCGTCCATGTACCGAGAAAACGGTGAGCCGAACGCGTGTTTAAATAATAATCATGAAATAATATTATAATAGTCCGTTTTGGACGTGACGATACCTTCGGCCGATATATAATTTCCCGACACGAGCGCTACCGTAAACGTTTTCGAATCGTTATTATACGGAGACCCGTGGAAGAGAATACGCGCGGCGCAGCAGAGTTCACAAAAGAACGAATCATTCGGTCGAGGTGAAATATCACGACCGCGCTATATAGTATACGATATTGAATCCATGCGATTCTAATTTTTGATATCTTCGGGTTTCGTTTTATTTTTTTTTCGCGAGACAATCGCGAGAGGAGCTCGTGTACGCCAGTGCCGAAAACCCAAAACGATCTCGCCGCCTAATGCAGTAGTACACATAATATTACGGCGTGTTTTATTACAGTTATAAAGAAAATTCTATACAATACAAACGCGATATGCCGTTCGCCCGGAACCGCATCGCTCGAGAACGCGGCTGGACCGATATCGTTTTTTTCCCTTCCCCTTTAAACGTTCGCCACAGTCCGAATGAGGTTTATACGGGAAGAAAATTTGACGAATTTTTAGATATATATAGGTGAAAGAAATTGAATTCGTCGACATCTGACCAATGTAGTTTTTTTCATTAAATCGAAGTCGTGAGTATATGCGACGACGACGGTTTATTCGATGTAAAATATAATAAGACAAACGTTCATTTTCACGGGCGAAGCCGAGAAATTCGGTTACAACGAATAAACGCTAGTAGTAGTCATTATAATTGTAAAATTGTACACGAAGCCGATATGTATAACAAGCGGATTATCTAAAAATGACCTTTAACGGCACGACGACGACGACGACGTTTCGGTGAGATTTTCGTTGAAACCGCCGCCGCCGCGATTAAAAATAAACGTGGAAAACTTTGCCGGTAAAAGTTTTCACTTTATTAAGGCGCGTATATTTATCAGGACGTATATAATCAATTAGAAGCGCGCCTATTGAAGTATTAATCAGCTGACACCAAGACGGCCTTGCGCCGTAAATTCGGATTTCCAATGTGGTAACGACGCTCGTGTACCTACCGTGTTGATGCTATACGATTCAAGGTAATCGTTAATTATCAAACGATAATAACAACAGCGTTAAAGGCGTAATCAGTACAAATAATTTCAATTACTCATAGAGTATATATTATGCAAATAGAAGTAAGAAGTAAACACTTTTTTTTTTCACGAAAATCACTCGGATCCGCGAGTCGGACAGAAACTAAACGAGCACAACACCGTAAACATGTGATGATGGGGTTCCCGGATATCAATATAAACTATTACACACATTCCGTCGGAACTTGTCTCATACTACACAGACAATAATATGTAATGGTCGGTTATGAATGGGGAGGCCAAACGTATAGTGTGTATAAAATATATAGTGTTTTCGTTGACGCGGCCTCAGTGATTATGGCCGTCGTCGTCGTCGGTTTGGCCATGTTATACGCGTGTATGATACGACTACAACACGTTTCTAATGATAATATTCTCGTGTACGAAAATCGAGGGGAAAAAACGGACGGACGAGGAGAATAAAATTCGAAAAAATATAATATATATAATGACACGAGTCGGGAGGAAGTGTCGACACACACACACACACGTATAAACAAACATACACGAGTTTGTGTGTTGATTACCGCGGTTCACGTCGCGGGTACGTCGTAATGCGGTAAAAATTGCCGTACAAGAAGAAGAACACACGGGGGGGAGGGGGGGGGGCTCGCTTTAGCCGGAAGTGACTTTCATTAGTGAAAATATGTGTATCATGTGTACGAGCGCCTTTCCTCCGGGTTAGTATTTACCGCGGGAACTGAATTAAAACGACATCACGCGCGCGTCTTTAAATGTCACAAAGATTTCTTTGAATAATTCGCCGCCCGTTTGCCCCCCGACGACGACGACGGCGACGGTCGCATAATCTTTTTCCTATTTCCCGCGGACACAATCGCTTTGTAAGTCGTTTTTATTGTAACCTGATCGACATTTATTACCACCCATGAGTCTATATTTCCAAACATTGTAACGAAAATATTACAAAACGGTATATTAATCAACGTAATATATTTCGTCACAGTTTTTTTTACTCTAACCGTTTAGTTTTATTTTTAATGCTTAACCCTACTGTCAACAACCAAAATTTTCTACGTTGTTCAACAACCGGGGTACCCGGGTACTTTTCGTCACCGAGCGAAAATAATCGATTATGAGGAATAGTTCTTATATTTTCAACTTTTATTGGGTACACAATCTTTATTATAGATAGAGTATATTCGTGTTTGTTCATCAGTAATCAATCACCGGCGTGTTAACGAATAGTGTGGGCATTTCCAATACGTCTTTGTAAAAATTTGATTTCTACAGTTTTGTTTTATAATTATGTTATTTATATATTTATAAATACTACAATAATGGTTTTATATGTTTTTGTTTTATTGACGGAACAGTCATGAACGCTTAAACATTTTAATGCTATGGGTACCCGGGTACCCGGTTGTTGAACAACCGTGTTGTTAAATTCAACCTGGAAAAATAGACACTAGATATCGATAGAATTGTATTTTTTGCACAATTGAGTATAAATATATCTATTGGATGAGGATCCAGAAGGATATAGACGTACATTTTCGGAAAAATTAAAAAATCATGTTTGAAATTGAAATGGGTACCCGGGTACCCGGTTGTTGACAGTAGGGTTAATTTATATATTGTTCGAGTCGTCCGAGATATTAAAGATATATATGTATATATATAGTTTCGTTCTCTCATAATAAAGAGTCATTAAAAACCGAAACTGTGATTCGCCGCGCGCGCATAATTCGTATACTCGTACACATAGTGATTAACTATTCAAAATGCAATTTTAAATTTAACCGTAGCGATGCGTCGACGACGGAGAGGAGCGCTTCTGGTCTCGCGAGTTTTTATCATTCGAATAAATATTAATAATTCAAATTCCATAAAGAGTAGCGAGACGCGAGACGGTAATTAACGTCGGAATGAAATATTTATTTCTCCTCCTCCTACCAGGCCTTGGTTTAGAAACCGCTGGAATGTTGCGCGAGCTTTAAAAATACCTGAAATTGTCAACGCGGCGGTTTCGATTTTCGGTTAATCAATTTACGCGTATATGTGATGCGCTTATCGACTGCCGTCCGTATAACCTTGGTTCTACGAGTGCCGACAACATACGAAATGAATTCAAAAAAAAAAATCAACCACAAAATCGTTTACGAATTAACGTTTCATGGTCTGCGACTTGTGCGTGAACCATTTTCTTCACCTTGAAATATTAATAACGATTGATTCGGCATCCAAAACTCGACGATTAAATTTCGAAACTGTTTGAAAATACATTTTAACGGTTCGAGTTTACTCGGAGAAACGGTTTTCGTATGAACAATAATAATTTTCTCTTTCGGACGTTTTTCGTATAATTAATTATTATCTAATTGTTCCTATCGACCCGTCGATTTGCGTTGTTGTTTATTCACGTTTTTATAAACTCTCGCGATCAATGAACATAATGCGACATCGATACCCCGTCGTGTCGTCGGTTCAAACTAAATACGATGTAAAATAAAACAAGGTGCGATGTCAAAAAAAAAAGAAAAAAGAAGCTAAAAAAAATCACATTCACACGATTCGAAAACGTCGAAATAGAAAATACGTGACGTGCCGAACGCGCACTGCCGGGCACGATACAACTATACTGTTGTCTAAACAACGTGGTAGTATGATGACGTCAAATTTAACGGAAAATATCGTCAAGTTTATTCGATCGTCGGCCCGACGTGCGAGCTCGAGCTCGTTGATGTTGCCGTCAATCGTCTGTTATAATTCGATCTGAATTCATCGATTTTCGTTAGGTAATCTTACTCGATATTATAATGTTTCTCGTCGAAATATGAGTTTGAAACATATTATATAAATTTTCGTCGAAACAATACGTTTGGATTTTCGGGCACACGAGTTAATGCGGCAAAACAAAGTACTATTACACGTATACGTATATATTATGGAACACGTCATAAAGACACCGGCCGGCAACTCATTACGGGTCGAATCGATATGCTTAACGCGCGCAGTCGTCGGGGTAAAAATATTACCTAACCTTTAGTAATGGTTTCGAAAATATTAGCGTATATTATTGTTGTTCGAGACGTCGAGCGATAACAATTATAGTAATAATATTCTCAGACGAAACCCAACTGTATCTCTTTGACTACTTTGGCGAACCATTTTCGTATGGAATATCATACGCGAAAATACGAATTAACTATACTGTAATAAGTAATACGCGACGAGCGAGGACCGAAGGAAAGAGGTCGAGCGTTGAAATTCGGGTTTGTTTTTCATACGACGACGACGCCGCGCCGCCGCGCCGCCGCGCCGATGTAATTGACACGTTATTATAACATTATAGCCGAACGGATATGTTCCGAATTTTAGGTTAAGGTCTCGAAGTCTCGAGACGAATTTTCATCGTCTATTCGCACCGGTAAACCGACCGGACGTGTTATCTTTAGCAAACACAAGCATATTTTCTTCCATTCTCCTCGCGATTTAGAAAATAATCCGTTCAAATAACGTTTGTAGTATATACATACGTATTATTATAATTTAACAACAATTAATATTTGTTTCGCACAAGTTCTTCTTTTCATCTAATCGTAATGTTTAAATTATTATTTATTATTCTACTCTCGCCGTTCACTATATCGGGTCCTGTTTCAACGATTGCCTCCCCGGGAGATAGCGACGCCGCCGGCGCACAGTGGGAGGAATCAAACTTCTAGCCGGACAAAAATATGAAACAATGATACCTTAGCCTATTTGATTTGTATTTTTTTAAAATACATTATTTTTATTTGATAAAAATTTTCAAAACATATTTAACCGTATAGTAATTAATGACTAATGAACATTAAAATTAAGACTAATCACTTCAGAGTTTTAAATATCCAATAAACGTTTAGCATCTGCAGGAGGCAATTCAATTTGTATACACTTTATACTCGGAGATCTTAATCCTATTATTATTTGGATCATATTATTATGTTATCAAAAGAAGCGCGGGCAGATTATGATTTTTCAGATATTTTTTTTTTTAGCAAATAAGCTCGCCAGAAGTACGTAGAATATAATATACACGGGTAGGTAGGTAGGTAGGTAGGTGTAGGTATATAATGTAACGACCGGTATACGCTACTGTTGTACTGTACGACGATGCGTGTTAAGCACGCCGAAACGCGAAAAACAAACCTCAGAATATTATCGTGTCCGGACTATTCGGCAGCGACGAAAAACGGGTAATAACTTTTGTGCATGCATACATTATGATTATATAATGTGTACGCGCGTGTGTGTGTGTGTGTGTGTGTGTGCGACGTGTGTGTGTATACATACACGCGTGCACAGAGGACGGCGGCGCGCCGTATACGTACGCGGGCGGCGGCAACGGCAGAGCAAGGTTGTGCCTTGCACCTCACACGCTCGTGCCCGCTAATAATCAAAACGTAACTAATCACCCCGAGCACGCTATATCTAATAATAATAATAATAATAATAATAATATATGCAACTCGAAACGGAATCACACACACACACATAAAAAACGCACGCACTCGCGAGCGAGTCTCTTTCGAGTTGTCTTCGCAATTATGACGATGTCAGAGGGCACGAGAAAATAATATTATATATATTTTATTCGCATAGCCGTCGACGTTTATATTTTTTTTTCTAAAGAAATTTCGCTTCTCTTTTCTTTTTTTTCATTTCGACCGGTCCATTTCTCTCCCCGACGACGAGGAAATCGTCAAGAGAGACACGCGTACGTTACATATTATTATAATACGTCGTCGTCGTCGTCACGATAATATTACGTGGGTTTACGCCGCGTCGTCGTTAGCAACGCGTTTTTTCCGTACACTCGTCTCAAAACACACGGCCCCTACGAAATCCACTCGATACTCGCTGCACGCGCGACTGAAAAATATTCCACCGGATTCGCATTTTCCGATCGACACGATGATACGAATTATAGATTTTCAATAAAACGTCATAGTTTTAAACATCACACGCCGAATACTTTAGAGCAGCGGTTCCCAAACTGTGTATTTATTTCGAAAAATGCATTGTTAATATTTATAGTTGAGTTAGCAGTGTGTGTACTTACGAGCTTAGAACGACGCATGGATCGTATTAGGTTTAATATAAAATCAATTGAAAATTGCCTATCGATGAGTATTTATTTTATATTCTGTCTTTCGCGTTATTCACAGCACGGGGACAAAAAGTCCGGGGACCGCCGTTTTACGTCGTCGTTTGGAACATTATTTTTTTGTTGCGACTCTATCGCGCGTTACTGGGACGCGAATTCCACACGGTTTCGTAATATTATTTATAGTCGGCCGTACCATAGGAGATTACCCGGAGATAAGCCGTGTCTGAAACTCTCATGTCTGTCCTATTGGCAATAACGAATGTTCGCGTGCGCGCGCGCGTGGTGTGTGTGTGTGTGTGCAGCAATAATAACACGACGACTGGATTTTCGCTGCGGTCATGAGTGTGTTCACGCAAACCCATGACATCGCATGTGTCTGCTTAATTTATTAAAACGAAAAGTCAAGGCGCGCGGATATTTAAGTCGTAGTATAGAATCGAAAGGGTTGCGGAGACCATTACTCGTGAAAAGAATAGCTCGAGGAAATGAAAAACAGTCTAATAGAAAAATTACGTGTTTTTTGTTGTTGTTGTTTTTTTTTTTTTAATTCCGTTCGTTTCTCCCTCTCGACCGAATAATAATAATAAAAAAAACCACCCGAAAGATAACCGTAATATTCAAAACTCCGTGCAACTTTGAATTAGCGCCGTTAACGACGGCATCGGTCACGGAGCTCTCGGACTATTTTATGCGCGTCGCGCGGGTCACAAAATCTACGACGGGGGACCCCCCCTTGAAACATTTATACACCAGGCGTTTTCGGGTGAAAGTACCGGACGAGTAGGTGCTCTTGTGTCTCGTTTATCGTGATACAATACGTTTCGTGTCTAGAAATATTTTCGTAATAAGCACTCGTGGCGGCGTGGTCGTTGTTTTTCCGAATTATTTAAACAAATAATCGCGAACCAATAATGCCGATGTGAATATAATATACTATATATTCAATAAAATACTACTACCAAAGTGATTTCCGGTTTGAACGAAAAATCTTTATCGAAATATCGATCAATTCGAATTATACGATAACAAATGGCGACCGACATCCGAACAATTATTGAAAAAAAGTATAACACCGAGTGTTATATAGAAGAAGGCGAAAATTATAATAGTTACGAGTGGAGGAAATAAATAGTTGAAATTCAAAGCGTTTCTTAATTACTTAAACCATAAAAGTTATCCATTTGTTTCGAGTGTAAGAAATGATCAGAAATTAGTTTCCGAGTGCTATTATATCATAAATCTACTTGAGAAGTTACAATACGATGAACTGCAATGAACTTTATATATTGTGAAGATGCATATTATTATCAGCTCTTGCCAAAGAAGTCATTTGTGTGAATATTTTTATGATACGGAAAATCATAACGGTACGTTTGCATGGTAGATCACCTGCGTTTTTTTTTTTTTTAGATTAAATAGAACAATAAACAGGTGACTCATTCATCAGTAGAGAGGAGAAAAATATATAGAATGATGGCATATTAATAAATATAGTTAGTATCATCAAATACAAATATGGATTTTTACCAACTGTTCAAACGAAATCCGTATGTACAGGACTTTATTGATATCTACTAAACGCGTTCTATGAAATTTATTTTTTTGAGATTATTTGTTATTATGAAACAATTTTCCCGTTTGAAAATCGATAGTTGATTCGATTTGATAACGTTTTAAGTATTGATTATGACGACATTGGAAGGAAAAATTAAGCTACACGATATATTATAATACTCGCATATGTAATAGATTTAAAATATTTAGAAAACTACAGTTTTTATTTTCACTAGCGCATAATATTCGAGTAGGTATAGGCGATTCGTAAGACTAGTACTTTTAAGAAGTCGCGCTCTCCGTTTGAAAGAGCGTTTAACATAATATATCGTTACCGTCTATTCTAATAGATACGTATATTACGAAAACGTAAGACCAAACACGACGTAACGAGTGCGTTTCTCGACTTTAAATCGAAAAATTATTATTTTTATCAAACGCGTTGAACAATGATGCGAATTCATAACTCCTTAACCTTTGCACTGCAGTGATTAATGCGCGTCTCAAATCGAGTAAATATTGCATCCGAAGCGTGAACGTTTTCCACATAAAATATAATAATAATAATAAAGTAAAATAAAGTAAAACTAAATAACGCGGTGACGTTTCCTATTTAATTTCAACATGTTTAACGGAACGTATTATAAAACGACTTTTTTTTTTTTTTTCCCCCAATCTCTTTACGTATACATGTATTTCCACGTTCACTACTACTACTACTACTACTACTACGACTATTATACTCTCTGGGAATACTATGGTGGCGCGCATTACTCGTGTATTAAAAATATATATGAATAAGAAGGAAAATTGAAGAACGCGAGGAGAGAGAGAAAAAAAAGGGGGAAAAAAAAGAATGTAATGAAAACGAAGAAAACAAAAACACCGCGAGGACCCGAAAACGGAGGAAAATCAATAAACAAGAATCACAGTGGGAAACGAGAGTTTAATTAATGTGAATTCATCCTTGGAGGAGCGGCCCGGTGACGGCGGCGGCGGCGCTGCCGATTTTTACAGACATCAAACACAGTTCACTAAACCCGGCCCGCGTTCATGCGTGCCCGCGTACCTAAATACTGAAAACGCGTAACCTCGTTTTTCGATACCCACAGGGTCGCCGCCGCCGCCGCCGCCGGTGCGGAGGCACTTTGGACGGGGGGCAAACTCGTCGACTACTATACCAGACCGTAATTTACACGACGACGCGAGGTGTAACCTTCGCGCGAAGCAGCGGCAGAAACCGACCAAAACCAATCGCGACGGATCGTGTGTGTTTTTTACCCACTCGTATAGTTTGAAAAATGAATAAAAAACATTCCGTAAAACGCAACCGCGCAACCGAAAATGAGATAACAACATTCTTTATTTATTATTAATTACCTACGCGTCGTACCTCCTCCTACTTGTATAGTATCGAATTCGAAAAAAGTCGGCACGATTTAACGGGGTAAAATTCGATAAATGGACTCGAAAGCATCTCGATTTTTCGCGCGACGAGAAATAAATTCGACCTTTTATAAGATTGGAAAATTTCCATAGGACTTTTAAATTATGACTTACACGATGGGTAGGTACTCTTCCACTTGAAAGTTTCACGTTAACGGTATTAAATTACATTTCACCGGTATAATAATAATAGGTCAAAAATGATTGATAGTGGACGATATGAAAATAATTCCGAATTCAGTTTACACGTTCTCTAGACAATTTTTACGGCACGATTGCGTGTATATGACACATTTTGATAATCCTCGAACAATGTACCTTAAAAATTGATTGATCGCCTCGTCGCGATATTGTTATACTCATAGTGCCCCGCTCGGTACTCACGATGTTTACCGATATAATAGAAACAAATATATTAATGCTCGGCAAGTACTCGCCGATCTACTTTTTCATGAGTAGATGTAAAATTTTTAAATCTAAAAACACTCGGATTTGGTTTTGTTTTCGTTTCTAGGGAATCGGCAACGAAACTATATATAGTATATTGACTTTGATGATTTTATAGGAAATTCATTTGACGAAATATTTGTTCGGTAATTTCTGACCGGAGTAATTTCTATAATACCGAATGACCCGTCGTCGGTTTGAGATTTGTGATTGGGCCGCGATGATAAAGGATAACCGCAAACCAAACAACGTATATAAATGGTATTGGAAAACGAACGAGCCGAGCAATATCGTTTCGTAATAACAGCAATAACGATTAAACGTAGAGGTTCCTCCTCCTCCTATTCTGCATGACCAAATATATAGCGAGCGAACTTTGAGCAAAGCGAGTTTAACGAAAAATCCAATGATTTTTATTTTTATATTAATATTTAACGAACTTATGTAGCACTTGAATATTTATCGACACATTTATCGCGGTTTTAATCGCTATTTAGTTTATTGCCAACTAGTGATCCCGTTTCATACTCGGCAGGCACATTTACGCGGAATTTGTCAGAAAAGTTTCTAATTTTACAACTTAATTTCCTGCTAAATAGTTTTCGGTTTTTATTGTTTCTTGAAAAAAATTGATACGACGCGTTTAATTATAATCGGATACGTCTTATAAACTCGAGTACTCGTAATTTAATAGATTTTATTAAGGACATTCGTGACACGGTAGTCGTTCCCCTTCGCGTGAATTCGAAACAGATATTTTTGACTTTAATTTAAACCGCGTATAGGACACGTTGTTCGGCGTTATAAAAAATCACGTCACGAAAATAAACGACAAGCACTAACTACATTTATAAACGTTCAATTGCTTACACATTAGCCAAATGAATGTCGTCGTTTACCTAAAGGCACCTCGTAAATCATTGCTCTAAAAACTCGGTCGTCGGTCCTACACTTTGACGAAACCGTCCGTTATTATCGTCACATATTCTTGAAAATCGTTTCTTTTGTAACGTTCGAGGAAAACTAAGAAGTGTAAATCTCAAATTAATTTTGAAAACATTGTATAACGCATATAACATAGTACGTATAAAGTGAAATAGTATTAAACAAAATAACGAAAAATTGACTCTCAAATCCCGTTTAGTATACCGTGCTTCTTTTAAACTATAAAAGGAACAAAAAAAAAACAAAATCCAAATTCAATCCAAAATCACACGATTGTGTGAAATAAAATTATGGCGGAAAAAACAAGTGAATCGTTAATGCTATGGAAATAAAAGTTTCTTCGATTGATTTTATACGAGTTTTGAAATTTTAATTTTACGACAAATCGTTATTGTTTGCCGTTCGGTAAAAAACGCGATATCAAATGTCTCCTAAGATATCACTCGAATTTCAAAAACTACGAGCGATTGTGGAAAAAAGACAAATTATTATCGTTCGCATCATACCTGCAGTTTGATACAATACTACGTCGTCGTCGAGTAAATGACATTAATACAAGAGGGTTCTCGTGTTTGATGCGCTCCGTCAACGACGGTATTGATTTTGGAGAGTCGCCCCCCCTCTTCACCTGTACTTTCTAAAAAATAATTAATACCACTACTACCACTACCACTACTACTACCGACATTGTATATGTGTGTAGAAGGTGTAGAAGAAAAAAGTACCCCGGCAAGACGTTGTTTTTAAGCCGACGAATATAAATATCTCTCGGGGGTCTTGGCGCGAGGGGCTGGCAGGGACACTACGACATTAGTGCGTGTGGGCGAGAGGGTATGTGAGGAAGTAAAGCCCCGCGCGCTCGAAAATGGTTAGCTATTCGTCGTCGGCACAACACGTCCGAAAAGAAAAAAAAAAAACAAAACAAAACAAAAAGAAATACCGTCGGTGGCATATCGATTTGCATTTTTATTAATTATGTTTCCTCGTGCGTTTTTCCCATTGTATACTCGGATCGTATCCATTTGCGAGGGGAGGGGAGGGGGGAAACACCGCCTCCCTATAGCGCGACGAACGCACACGCGCATTTAATAGTATTTATATATACATATTTATAATATATTGTATGTAGTGGCGTGAAACGGAACTACGGCGGCGGCGGCGGGGCGACGTCTGACCGAGAGGTAATCACGGGTAATAATTATTAATAATCCCGGAGCGCTGCAGGGCGTTGTCAGTATTTTTCACACAGACCACGACGACTCCCCGTCAACACCTTATCCAAATTACGTTTGTCCGTCTATACATGCGTACGCTCGCGCGCGCGCGCGCGTGTGTGTGTGTGTTATTGTAAACAGAAGAAAAGAAAATAATAAACATAATCGCTGTATCCACGCGCACAAAGACACACGCCCACGACGTAACCGATATTACAATATTGATTTTAAAACACTATGGGTCTCACATTGTATACAACCACTACCACTACTACTACTACTACTACTACCTCTATGCCCATACGTGTCCTGTGCGTATACCTGTACATTATCGTGTATATACTTACGTAAATGGTATATTATTAAATAACGCCTTGCGGTCGCCACCGATGATTGCAGTGGCGGCGGCGGCGGCGGCGGCGTACCCGTGGTGTGTGCGTGCACGTTTAGAAAATATTAAAACAAATAATAAGACGGACCCGGCCGAAACACGCGTTGGGGCGCACGAGAAATATTATTATTATTATAAGCCGATAAACGAGCCGTTCTCCTTTTGCAGACAATAAAACAGGACGGGTCTCGGTTTAACGGGAGAAAATAAGTGCCACGGCGGCGCGGTGGATCGCAGTGGACGCGGTACGAACTACGCTGATCTGTATAGGAAGAAGAATATACCGTGCGAGCGTGAAAGAAGGAAAATTACGTACAATTAAGTGTTGTATATTATCAAACCTCGGTGATGATAATAACGAAACGGAATAGAAAGAAAATATAATAATAATAATCGAAACGCGCGGTCGAAAGTCACGTTAAACATTGCACACACGCGCGTTTCGAAAAATCATTTCGTCTAGTAGGTTTATCAAGTCGTTTGGTTTTTATTGTTGTCTCCGAGACACTATTATTCATTTATTCGGCCGAAAGCAAACAATACGACCGCGTCAAACACACAAACGGCGAGCCCTCTTATATGGGAATATCGTTCGAGTACCTTTTTTTCAGCCATAGAGTTGCCATATTATTACAAAAAGAAATTGAGCCGTTTTCGTATGGTAAACAATAAAACGATGATATACGCGGCGTGCACGCTCGTAAGACTATCGCCGCACGCCTTTCAACGGTTTCAACTGTTAAGCATTATTATACGTAATATATTCTAGTATTTAGTAGAGCACAATGCCTACTCGCATTATTGTGATTCGAATCAACGGAAAATTAACCGATACTCAAAACGCAACTTGGATTTACTCGATTCGTATTTATATATATTTCATAACGACTTATGTATAAACAAAACAATACGATTCTCGTACAATAATAGTTTCGTGCGATCGGATAATATTCGCAACGTTTCGAAAGATCGCCCCGGCTGTCGAATGTCAAATCGTGAATACAATCTATAGCGATTCGCGCGTGTACTATATATACTAACACTTGGTTCTAAAAACAATTACGTTTTATTTTTTTTTTTTCGACCTACGTTTCGACCATTGGCAGAGTAATAAATATCATTTGATTAGCATAATCGGAACAACAAAATATATCCATCACGTCGGACACAAGCCGTGTCGGGAGGTTCGGCCGGCCGACGAATATTATTTCCACCTACGCCTACCTAACGCGTCACCGAAAATTATTTTTCACGTGTTTTTTTTCAAAATTAAAAATATTTTTAATACTATTATAATAATAATATATCACAATCGCACGCGTGTTTGACAATATTATTATTATAACTGATCAATAGTAAATTATTTTTATTTTTTTTTTTACGAACAGAGTGTTTTTTGTTTCAGAGTGAATCCATTCGAAACCACCGAAAAACGTATTATTAATTTTATTTTTTAAATTTATTATCGTTACGGCTTAAATATGCATTTATACGAAATACGAAATTATGCAAAACACATAACGTTGCAATTAAAACGCACTATCGGAAAATCTGTAACGATAAAACGGTCCGGTCCACCGTTTTTCTTCACCGTTGCTAGATGTTCCGTACGACCTCAATAAATCGTGTCGAGTGTTGCGATAAAACGCACCTGTTTTACGAGTTATATTTTTCGCTAATCACTCGCTGCCAAGAACGCGCGTCTATTATAGTCGATTAACAATCGTATTGAAACGCAGCGTCTTAGATGGGCGTCGCGTACGTGTAACGAATAACGTGTTGATCTTACGAACGTGTGAAAGTAAGTGACAAAAAGGGTACCCACTAAGGCCACAACTCGGCTAGAGTTGTGATAAAAATGTCACGGCGCTCGGACGGCGAGAACCTCGCGTAATTAGAAAATATAACCAACGACGTATTTCGGCGCGAGGACGAGACACAACACGACGACGATATTTCAACGGCTAACGATGTTGTCTGCGGGGGATGTGTTGTTATTATATCCATCCCATACCTATAGAGGTATAGTGGTACAAACGAATCGCGCACCCGATTTTTCGCTTGAAAAGATATGGAAAAAAAAAGCGTTTAAATTCTCACAATTGTTTTCATCAACTGTATATAATACACTGTACGACGACACCGTTTCGAATAGTAATTCCATAAGAATCTCACACGCTGTTCCGACACGATTTGCCCTTTGGTCGTTTAGGTCACCTTAGTGAAATTAATTTGTTTAACCTCTAGACCTCCTGTTCCAGCAGAATTGTTTTCTTTTTACATCGACTTTAATTCCGTGAATTCTATATCGCGGTGGTTTTTTTATATTATTATTATTATTTTAACACCGAGCGTCTCGAACGTTTAACGTTTTTTTTTTTTTTTTTCCCCGTAATATGACGGATTAGCATAATATTCGACGAACGGAATTTTAAACTCGGTACCGAAAAATCATGTCTGTCGCGGACCGACCACACGCTCTCCGAGTCCGTTCGGACGCGTTTCTTTCCACATATTATATCCACCGCGCGGATGATAGGTACTCGTGATAAACTTTATTGTACGGTCGCAAACCCGTTCCCGGCAACGACGGATTCGTTTGTTGTGGACTATATTTTTATTTTCACACACGCGCGCGCGCGCGCGTAACCCAATCCGCAATCGTTTAGCGTTTTGTTCGAGGTGATAGCGGCCCCCGCCGACGGATCACGACCGTCACGGCGCGCAGAGTACAGGGTACGCGTTTTCGAGTTATGTTTATCGTATTTTCATTTTTTCCATATAAACTCGGCCACCCCGGTTCGGCGCCCCGGCGGCGGCGCGACGATTGATTGTAAATTTCGTGACTTTACGCGTAGGTAACACGGTGACAAACTCTACCGTCGATTGTTTTTTTTTCGGTCGGAGTATACAGAATGACATCATTGTCGAGACAAAACAAACGCTGCGCGGCGAACACCCTGTACACGAGCACGCGGATACACGCTCTCCTCGTCCTCTATAAATGAACACTATCTTTCGTACGTCGTGTTATATACGTACGTACACCACACATACGTGTGTAGTACGGAGCAGCACGTGATGCAGACGTCGTTCGAGGGGCCGCGCGTGTGTGTTTACGACCGAGAGCCGAGGAGACAAGACGTCGTCGTCACACAGGGGAAAACGCGTTGTGACGACGACGTACACATAATATACGACGGGGAGAAAAGACGGCGGAAAAAAAAAAAAGAAAAAGAAAGCCGCGTGATATACGTCGTACATATTATATTTTAATATAATAATAAGAATATCATAGGGAAAAACGCCGGCCGCGGACATGACACACATAAGTATACGACGGAGAGCAATTAACCCGATGCATATAACGGTTTGATTTGTGGGCATCACGACCGGTCAATATTATTATTATTATTATTATTACCAACGCGTTGTACATACGTATTCGCGGTGTATAAACACACACGCGTGTGTATAATATGTATACGATATTATATTGTTTACCCTGCACGCATTCCCACGATCCGGTTTTAAACGCTTCGGACGCGGTAATAACATCGCAACACCCATATAATAATACGTACAACAACTACAACAAGACGACGTGCAGTTTTTTAATGTTATCCCGTCGTCGTCGTGTGGTGCCGAGCCGAGGCGGCCGGCCGTCTATCGCGAAAAACCGACACGGAGATTCTCACGTCGCGGTCTCTCGAAGAACGACCGAAACCGCGTTTTATTACATTACGATATCGCGGCAGTCGCGTTTTCGTCGTCGTCGGCAAATCGTTTCGAAAAGAACCAAAAAACCACGTCTACGCGCTCGTCGTACACACGATCGGTCCGATTAGGCCCGAGCCGGTGCGGAAACAAGAACTCGCGCGCGAATCAATCTCGTACGACTATTGCGCGTTTTCGTATTTTATTTCCACGTTTCGCATTTATTATGTATTTAATCGTATGAAAATCTCACTATTCCCGTCACTTATTAGTCGGAAGTCTTTGGATATTATAATATTGGCAGTGATTCTGAGCGTATGGAGGCGAGGTGAAATCGATTGGGTTAGAAAAAATCGTTGATTTGTACTCCGTCGCGTGCGTGCAACGCGATGAATTGTTTGATGATTAATTACGAGCGAAAAAATAAATAAATGTTCGACTGAATAATGTCGGGAAAAACGGCAATCGAACGGTTTTGATAACGGCAACGATATCACGACAATTTATTCCGGTGAGTTTTCGAGAAAAAAAAAAAAATTCAACGCGCCGCGTCTGGAAATCGCCGAGGCCGCACAGCGTACACAACAATTAAAATTATAACAATATAATATTGTATACGATACATGTATAACGTTTAATAATTGCAACACCGACGAACGCGCGCGTAGGCGTGTTTCTTATCTGGTCGGTTTGAAGTCTAGATCGTCGTCGTTGTAAACGTTTCGTCGAACCGATTCGCCATTGTGCGACCGCCGCGCCGCCGCCGATAGCAAATATTATAATATTGTAATTATGATTATTATTATTATTACGTGCACTACCCGTACCCCGGTCTAACGAACGTGTTCTATAATCGTGTGCGCGCCGCCGTTCCGGTTTCGATATCGTTACGATTGCAATTATTCATATCGCGCGTACGCGTTTCGTCTATACGCACTGGCATTTTCCGTTGGTATTTTTACCCATTTAAAAAACACGGATATTTCGCAATTATTATTATTATTGCTATCGCGTCTACGAGTATAAACGAAATTAATAGAAGAACACGACGCCCTTCCCTATCCGCAGCACACGTAATACGTCTGACATTCGAAATCATTTTCCGAATTAGAAAACGTGTCGTGACATTTACCTTAAAATTATGTACAGTTTAAAGAAAACCACGCGAAGGTTTCTCGGGTCACAGTTGAATAATAATCGACACGTTTATACTGAGTAACCTATTAATTACAGTGTTTTACCGTAGTAATTCAAATTACGACTGTGTTAGTATTTTGTTCTCAAACTATCGATGTACTCGTACCTATAAATAATATTGAATCATGAAAATATTCAGTGAAATCGATTGGGAAAAAAAATATTTACGGGCGTCGTCGTCGCGGAACCGTGCCGACGTACATCGACGTGTGGGATTTTATTATTCAATTTCAATCTGTTTGCGATATATAGAACGAAAATCTAAAATTATAATTGAAATAAAGCAGTGCGCGCGCGCGGGGCGGCTAGAGGGTAGGAAACAAAACAATCCTTATTGACAGGTAAATAATACAATAACTTCAGATCAGCGTAAAACGCAATGTTCATTAAGTAATAACATTGTACTGCACACCACAACGCACACAATACACGATGTTTTAATCTACCGGCGAAATGTTTTATTCAATAAATTTTATACGTTTACGCGCTTATATTATTAGGTATAACCGCCTGCGTTTTGTTGTTGGAAACATTAATTGTTGGAATTTTTCTCAGATTTCCCGAGCAAAAGAAATGCGATGTAAATATTATACGTATTATACAATAACCGAGGCAAACAAATTATACGCTACAATTGGGAACCGTTATAATATTATAATAATGCTTTTTCGGAGAAATATATATTATATTCGCGGCTCGACGTAGCGATTGATATGAATGGGGGGGGGGGGGGGACAGCTGCTCGTCCGAACGACCAAAACCATTCGTCTACGCGCATTTTTTAGTCGAACATTGTACGCGTTAAACTTCATCGAGACCACCTATAGTGTAGTAAGTAACGCCGATAACTATCTGAACTGTCATCTATTATTTAATTTGGATTCGATGATAAAATCAGAAGAATCTACTCGGCCTCGGTATCAAACACACACGAGCTTAAAAATAATTCTACCGGAAAAATTGAAATAAAAAATAAAAAAAAAAATACGTTATTTCCTTAGACGTCACTCTTAATGTTTATGAAACGTATCGTAAGATAATATATGAACGTACTTTAAAAAACCCAAGAAAGTAGGTGCACTTAATGGGAGATTTTAATCATACTCTTGAAAGTTAAAAACACTCGTTTCATCTTTCTTAGAATTTTGAATATTTTGCATTTTCACAATTACGATATGACTCGACATTTTTAATCATCGATAAAGTATACTTATAAGGATTTTACGTTCTATTTGTTCGCTTTTTTTCCACAATAAGTTTGACTAAACTGATTTTTTTTTTTTTCTTTACTTTAACATTTGAACATCGCACTACACGGATTAATAATTTCGAATATAAAATATTATATTTAAAACTGCCGTGTTTGAACATGTTTATTGCAACGAAAAATAATGATTATTATTTTTATTTTTTTTTTTAACAACGTTTTGTCATTAAACGTTAATGTTGATTCAATAAAAATGAATTATTTTCAGTCCGGAGATTAGAATCGAGCAATTATAAAACGCAATATCAAAACTGATAAATAATCGTGTAATAATAAAATATAGTTCAGTATTTTGTAAACCAATTCAGCCGAACAATTATTATTTGCCCCGTCCGTTTACTGTCAAACAATAGTTACAATGACATTGCACTAATTTCTTCCTACAAAATCTGTATAAATATATACATGACATTATTTGTAATTGTTTACAAATCAACAACTACGTTTTATTTTTTTTTATTTTTTTACAAATGTCATTTAAATTAAATGCTCATTGAATACAAACGTTTAGATCACATAGACGCGTAAATAGACGACAATAATGAACCGATTCAAATGTATACCCTACGAAAGTATATATCGACACGAGAAAATGTACGATTTCATTCCAACAGTTCATTATTTTTTTCTTTTTTTTTTTTTTTGTCTAAAGAAGAGAAGTACAGAACAAAATAAATACTGCGTTATCGTGCCGGTTAATTTTTCACAATTATTATTGAAGCCGAATTCGAGGCGACCATTATACGAGTAAGCAGCAGCACATCAAAATGTTTGTCACCCCGACGACCGGCAAGCGGGGAGGGGAGAAGAGAACAACTGTCGGTGCAGTATCTTATAACGTAACGTTGTTAGACGACGTGCCTAGGGATCGACATTTCGTCCAGGCCTCGCCGGTTGAAGATAAGCAAATGAGAGTGAGACGGAGAATAATAAGGATGGAAGAAAGAGAGAGTGGGAAAAGATGGATAGAGAGAGAGAGAGCACAAATGTGTGCTGCGTGTGTTTAAACGGACAACAGGAAGCAACGAAGGGTGTGCGTCCATCTCTATCCTAATAATATATTCAAAACCGACTGTAAAGGGCAGGACGGCGGGGTAGGTTTCTCCAAGACAATGGTTTTCTGGAAGGGTAGTCGCGGCGGCCGCGGGGAGGAGGAGCGGGTTAAGTTCGGCCCGTTGTCATTTCCATCCCTATAAACCGTTCCCGCCGCTCTCTCCCGCTGTCTCGCGAGTCTCTTTCTCGCTCTCTCTAACTCTGCGGCTCTCTCCGTCTTCGTCCGGTCAACCAACCCTCCGGAATTATTGCATACATAACAATGTCTTGGACGTGTGACGGGTTAAAGCCGCAAAGGAGAGAGAGATGGAACGATAGCGATCGTGCGGACAAAGAGGGACAGATATATACATGTACATGCATATACATATATATATATATATATATATATAGAGAGAGAGAGAGCAAAATTGCTCGGGTCCGATTGCCTGGGCATTTCTCAAGACGTCCAGGGACGCCCCAATTAATACGGTTTAGACGGCCGGCGAGTGGTGGGGTCCACACGGCTATCTCTCTACTTCTCTACCTACCTACTACCGCCGCCGCCGCCGCCGTCATCGTATACATATACACCGGGACCGGACAATCGATATAACAGCAGAACCTGGAATGCCCACCGCCGCCGCAGCCACTCTCGTCGTCGTCGTCGCCGTCGTCCTTTCGAGCGAAATTCGGACCTTCAAGACTGTTTCATCAACGTTAGCCGCGCGATTCCCCAGACCGCCGCTGCTACTTCAACCCTTTCTTGGCACCACCGCACTCCCGTGCAGCTGCAGTTTCCAGTCTCGGGCACGACTTTGCCGATAACCCTCCGGTTTAATTCCCTTTACCATTATCTCCGAGCACAAAAGGTAAACGCTACGTTAATTACAATGTTTAACAGCTCTGCCCGTCCGCCCGGCTCGTCGCCCCCTTCCCCCGCAGTTACTCTCGCACTTTGCGCGCATTTCTATCCGAAACATATTCCTCGGGTAATGGAATTTGTCCGCGGCGGACAAATTGTTCAGAATACCCGGCGCCGTATCCACAATCCACGCAACACGCCTTCGCCACTATGTATTTCTCACGTTCTCGCCGTAATAGGTACCTATACATAGGTAGTATGTACCCTCGAACGCGGAGCGGCAAAACGGCGCGACAAAAAGAAAAAAAACGAAAAACAGAACGATACGAGAGAGAAATAATTGTTAAAAAAAAAAAACAACACTTTCAACAGATTCGATATTTATACGAGTATAATATAGACACGCGTCTGTTTGAAAATAATTCACGTCTTTAGTATAATTTAGTAATAATTTAGTCTTATTCGTGTTTTACAGAACTAAGCTCGGATAGTTTTCAAATCGTGTACTTTTAGAATTGAAAGGTTTTTTTTTTTTTTTTTTTTTTCTGTGATTCGTGTAAAATTCGAATACTACGACGACTTACGCGGTAATCGTTGTAAAAAAGTGTTTTTTAAATAACAATTACGTACCGCGTAGTCGACGGCGAGTTCTGAAAGCGATCGACACACCGCGGTATAAATCGTTCTTTGACGACGACTTTTCGCGACGTGTCAGCGTTTCGCCGCGCGGAACATTTCGCGCGTGTGGAAATTCTCCAAAGTTTCGCCCGCAAACATATCAAACCACTCGAGCGAATCTCCGTCTCGGAGAACGTCTGAATTATTTAATTCCATAAACGTAGACGAAATTAACCCCCGCGCGTCGCGGCGTCGTCGGCGGCCATTAATATTTTCCGAGTATACGATCAATGTCTATTATATTATAACGAGCACGCGTGATTATTATTCACGGTAAGCGGATAATTGTTGTTGGAAATGTTTTTTTTTTTTTTTTGACGGATCAGTCGTTTTCACGTTTCGAATTTTACTCGAAACGTTCATTAACGTCGTTTCAACGTGTGTTATTACGTTCACAAACGTATTAACTTATCGTATAAGAGAAAAAAAAAATTTAAATAAATAATAATTCACTTCGCCGGTCGAACATTATGATATTATTATAATACGCGAGTATACTATACTAATCAGATAACGGTCGCGCGCGTCCACAATATTATAATATCGTGTAAGTTTGAATATTCGAATGTCCCGTTTAATTTTTTTTTTTTTAGTCTTCGTAATAACGCGCTATTTCGATCACTTTTTCGATCGCGAAACAATAATGCTCGCGAATGCGACGTATCTGCGCCTACATCGGTTTTAAGAAACACGCCGTGTTCGGCGGCGGCGGCGCGGCGTGGGCGGCTATACGGCTATATGTTTCTGTTTTCCCCTTCACGAACTATATTATAATCGTTATCGTCCGATTAAATATTACATAACGACGCGGGTACGTAACGATATTCGAATTGTTAGTTCACGTGCGTTTTTTTTTTCTAGCGCATCGAAAACCCAGTGTTCGGACTTCGCGAGAGACGAAGAAAAACACGCGGGGGAGGGGGGGAGGTTAGAAAGTCGTACGCGCACATTGTTAACTGCAAACACGCGTATGTATAGTAATATTCTTACGCCGCGGTTTGTTCTACGAGTACTTCGGCTCGTTTTTTTTTTTTTTTAGTGCACATATACAATATACCTACTGGACGAACACGATATAATACGTTTTTCTCAAATAGAAAAAAAAAAAACAACTTATCCAAACCATCACGAGACGTCTCGGAAACTATGCTTTTCAACGAACATCTGAAATACACTGAAAATCACTCGTCGACAAGAACTAGAAAGAAAAATCACGATCGAATGTCTCATTTTACTTCTGTAACGCGGTGTATATATAAATTTAACAATATTGACCGTCGCAATACGTCATTTACATATATATGTATAAATATATTCGTAACTCGTTACCCTAATATCGACGAAACTGTACAAAACAGATTATGAACTCGATAATAATTATAGTAATCAGCGTTTACTAACCACGCACTAGAGGCAAATTGTTTTTAAAAAGAAAATTTCAATTTCAATTTCTACTCCTGACAATTCAATGTATAAAATGGAATTTTCGAAATTCATCACGGTCTTTTATTTTTCTCAATTAAAAACAGACAACGGAGTCAGATATTTCAATACGATTTCGGTCATTTACATCATCTCAATCAAATAGACAGTTTATACACAATAATATTATATATTATGTAGTTGTGAAAAAACATTCTACGACAAATCAATGCTCGATAAACGATAATTCGTAGGAGTATCGTATTAGTCATCTCACGACTTTCAATACATATTCTACCGACGCATTTCGAGACTGTTTCAAAACGTTATGAATTCGGAGGCCTCGATCCGAATCTCACCACGGGACTTCGAAAAGAATAACGTGCGAAAAATACTCGACCAAAAGATATTCGATTCGAACGCGGTGTCACAATCGTCAACGCGCGCGCGGATGTCATCGATCCCGTACTACTACTACTACTACTACTGCTGCTGCAACGTGTATTATACGGTTCGGATGCGGTGCGGAAGACAAAAACGCGCGCAGGTGTTATTATAATATACAGATGTTCGTACGAAAATATTACGCTGCAGTTAAGAGTACACTCTGTTCATACGTGTCGTAGGAACGCGCGGCGTCAGCGGCGGGGCCGGGCCAGGTCAACCGAGCCAAACGAAACGGAATGAAAACCGTCTGGGGGAAAACGGAAAAAGAAAAAAAAAAATCGGAACGGAGAAATATATATATATATATAAATGTATAATATACATCGTCGTTATGACTTCGGATCGGTGGAGAAACGTATACGATAAAAATAATTCGGAAATTGCGTATTGAACCGGGTTAAGTTTGACAGTTATTCGGTTCGTTGACCAAAACGCGATTAGTCATCATCATCGTCGTCGTCGTCGTCGTCGTCGTCACCGCGTCGCCGTAGCGTTCGTTCTGAGCCAATTGTTTGTCATTACGATATTATTATGTCGCGTATACGATTGCTGCGCGCGTCGTTCCACGTAGGTATACACACAAAAATAATAGACGTTTTCTGTGTTTTCTTTCGTTTCGTTTCGTTTCGTTTTTTTTTTCCTCTCCTTATTTGTGTGAAACATAATAATAATAATACCTCTCATTCAGCCGGCGCTTTATTATTTCCGAATGGTAATTATTCGCGCGACAGTCTCTCACGGTTTGCCGAGACGACGACGACGACGGTGCGACCGTTCCATTTATAAATACATATATATATATATATATGTGTGTATATTACGACGGACGAGACAACGATCGAAGAAGACAGAGAGACCTATATTTAATAAAATATACATTAAACGTATACGAGAGTAACGGTGGAATCGATCGATCGGTGGCTGCCCCCGCGGGTCGACGTCGTCGCGCGAAACGGACGCCTCCGCGCGGTTGACGAACGGAAAGAAAAAAAGATATACGATTATTGTTGTTATAATAGTTATAACAATATTATGATATGGTATATTATGTGATAGACTCGGTACCGGCGACGAAAATCGATTACGTACGCGTTTGACCCGCACGACGACAGCGTGTACCGGACGACGTCAGACAGAATAGTCGTTGGCGGATTTTTATCGGACGCGATGTCAAACTCAAAGTGTCAAAAGACCTGAACACAAGTGTGTGCGGGCCGCGTTTAAAGAAAAGACGATTTCGAAAATGTAACGAAATCTTAGTGTTGTTCTCGACGTACTACGCGGACTTCAATGAAAAACAAAAAACGGATCGCAAAAAACATTCCAAAAATAAAAATCGAGTTAATATCGTTTGATATTGTTGATATGAGCCCGAGTCCAACTTTTTAAGACGATTATGGCGATCAGAGAGTTTGCTCAGAGTTATAAAAATATAATTATTGTTGGTAAATTTCTCCAAGTCAGTGTTTTTTTGGTTGAACCAATCGAGCACGATGCGAGGTGGCAGAGCGAAAATTGCGTTCTGTATATACACATAGAATACGCGACGGAATAATAACATTATTGGAACTGCAGTTGTCCGAAAACATGTTCCCTGTGAAACTACGGCGCTTTTTAATGAACTGTGCGAAATCAATGATTCGTAATCAATACGATCGTCATTACGTTCGTGTATTGTTTTCGACCGAATTTTTCCGATCCACCGCGCGATTTCCCCGCACGTATTTTTCGATAACGGTCGCAAAGCAGATGCGTATTATGGTACTATTATCTCGTGAAATCTCACTGCGCGCACCGAACGTCGACGTCTTCGAATAACAATAGTAATAGCAAAATTATAGTGAAATAAATAGTGGTCCTAGGATTTCGTGTAGTTGATCGGGTGCGATGAGTTGTCGTTGTATTTCCTTTGTGTTACATGTCGACATTTTAATGAATATATTATATTTTATTGAAAGTTGTGAAAGTAACGCCGTTGTGTTGGTCGTCTATTCTCAGAGCACAAGTGTGCACGGCGAATCTCTCGAAGCGGTTATAATCAAAGTGTTAAAATAATGATAATTACTAGAAATGAAATTCCATTTTTTTTTTCACAGACCAAAAACGTCTCCCGAACGAACGTATTATAAGTAGCGGCCGGTGTATGAGCGTTTGAACGAAATAGTACAACGAAAACTCGAGTCGGTCAAAAGGGAGGGCGCCGAGCACTTGGCGTGTGCCCCGTGCTAGCCGCGATATCTTACCGGCTTTACCGCGAGTTTCAGAGCGCGTTTAAAACCGTTTGATATTATACATCACGCGTGCCAGAAACATCAATTACACGCGGGACCAGTCGCGTTATTTATAATATACCGTCGGCAGTCCTCGAATTAATATTCTCCGTCGTCGCCGTCGGCCCGCGCGTCTCCCGCGTACAAAGGTCGCGCGGCGGCGGTCAGCTACAGCGCGCCAGTTTTGTTATTATATATTCGTATTTTATACCTACGCGCCGCCGCCGCCGCCGTCGGAGTCGGAGAACAATCGCGTTTGAAGACCGATTCCTCTCACCCCGCCCCGACGTCGTCGCCGCGCCGCCGGCGGCGACTCGCGAAAGGATTGTTTTGCCGAGTTATTGGATTTCCGAACGGAACACAACGGGAAAGCTTATATTTCTGCTCGTATACAATAATTATTATTCTTTAATCTTTTTCTTTTTTTTTTTTTCGTCTTCTTCTTTTTCCGGCCGGGATACGCGCGCGCGGTAAATGTAATTTAAGCGTTTAATTCCGCTGAATAAGCAAACTCAAGGCGGCGGCGGCGGCGGCGTCGTCGTCGTCGTCGTCGTGTTCGTCGAGTCTTATAAATACGCACGTATTATATAAATATAATACGCGCGCGCGCGCACGCGCATAAACCGAATTTTCCCTCGAAAAAGAGAGAGAGACCCCGGCGGCAGACCGTTAATTAATCAAAAGACGTCGTTTGGGAAATGAAATTCGTTTTTTTTTTTTTTTCACTTTTTCTTTCTAACAGACGTCCCCCCCCCCCGCGCGCGCACCTTTGCGCCGCCGCCGCCGCCGTCATATCTCACGCGCGCGTTTATATACGTCCCGTCCGGGGGGAGAAAAAAAAAGACGAAATTAAATCGCGCCACTCCAACGTATTAGTCCCGAACGCGGGATAGCATTAAGACGTCACTTATACATAAATAAACGTGCGCGGGGCCATTTTCCACAGAGGTAGTGGTGGGGGGGGGTGAGTTTTCGCGCACGCAGCGGCGGCGATTGTAAAATTGAAACGTTCCCTTCGCGCCGCCGCGCCGCGCCGCGATCGGTCTCGTAACGGATCGCTTTTTAAGTTAATACTGCTGCGACTGACGAGATGTAAACCGCGCGTTTTCTATCGAAACTTTGTCGAAATCGTTCGAAACCATACAACACTATCGTACTACTAATAATAATAATAATAATAAGGTATAACAAAACGTTCTCCGTTTCGATAAAATAATACGTAAAGAAATTCACTGACCTACACGAGTAGCTGCTGATGGACACAAACCGGGGATAAACCGGAAAATCGGCAATTTCGATGTAACGCGCGCGCCGTGAATACTCGCGCGGTTGACATACGTACTATATTATATAATATTAGAGTAATTCGCGGCGTTTGACAAATGACAGTAGTGAATAATCACGTGAATATACGAATGGCAGTGTTCACAGGGATGTCGGGTTCAGACGATAATAATAATATTCTCACAGATACAACTAATACTAATAATAAATAAATAAATAAATAAATGTAAACGTACCGCTCTCGAACATGACGACCGATTGACAGGTGACTGCGATGCACAGAGTTCCAACGGCGACACACACGGCGGCGGCGGCGATATTATGGTCAGGTAACGAAAAAAACGGTAACGCGCGCACTCGATACCACGCACTGACCAGTAACCGAATGTAATAAACGCACTCGCGAACACGACGACCACGACGACGAACACGGCGACGGCGTAAACGGCCGAAAATGGCGGCTCGACGCGCGTTCCACGGACTCCGGCGACGGTCGGAGCGAACGGTGGAGCTTGGCGGGCGGACGACTACGGGCGTCATCGCGGCCGCGTGATAAAAGCGTCGGACTTACGACACAAGCCCGACAAGCGAACAAAAAAAAAAAAACGCACTTTCAAACGGAAACCGACGGAAACGAACGGAAACGGCGACGCGACAACGGCCGCAACGGCGGCGGCGCGTAGACTGCCGAAGCGCGACGTTGTTCTAGAACTTTCGGGGCGGGCGAAACCGGTTTTTTTTCCCGCGCAATAATATGACGACGGCGTAAACGGCCGAAAATGGCGACTCGACGCGCGTTCACGGACTCCGTGAATACTCGCGCGGTTGACATACGCACTGTATATTATAGAAATTCGCGGCGTTTGACAAATAACAGTATCGATAATCACAAGAATAATAATGACGGTAGTGAATAATCACGTGAATATACGAATGGCAACGTTCACAGGGATGTCGGGTTCAGACGACAATAATAATATTCTCACAGATACAACTAATACTAATAATAATAATAATAATAAATAAATAAATAAATGTTAACGATACCGCTCTCGAACATGACGACCGTTTGGCAGGTGACTGCGATGCACAGAGTTCCAGCGGCGACACACACGGCGGCGGCGATATTATGGTCAGGTAACGCACGCACTCGATACCACGCACTGACCAGTAACCGAATGTGATAAACGCACTCGCGAACACGACGAACACGACGACGAACACGGCGACGCGACGGCGACGGCGACGGCGTAAACGGCCCAAAATGGCGGCTCGACGCACGTTCCACGGACTCCGGCGACGGTCAGAGCGAAAGACGGAGCTTCGCGGGCGGACGACTACGGGCGTCATCGCGGCCGCGTGATAAAAGCGCCGGACTTACGGCACAAGCCCGACGCGCGAACACAAAAACGTAGTTTTACACGGCGACGGCGTAAACGGCCGAAAATGGCGGCTCGACGCGCGTTCCACGGACTCCGGCGACGGTCGGAGCGAACGGCGGAGCTTGGCGGGCGGATGACTACGGGCGTCATCGCAGCCGCGTGAAAAAGCGCCGGACTTACGGCACAAGCCCGACGCGCGAACACAAAAACGTAGTTTTACACGGCGACGGCGTAAACGGCCGAAAATGGCGGCTCGACGCGCGTTCCACGGACTCCGGCGACGGTCGGAGCGAACGGCGGAGCTTGGCGGGCGGACGACTACGGGCGTCATCGCGGCCGCGTGATAAAAGCGTCGGACTTACGGCACAAGCCCGACAGGCGAACAAAAAAAAAAAAACGCACTTTCAAACGGAAACCGACGGAAACGAACGGAAACGGCGACGCGACAACGGCCGCAACGGCGGCGGCGCGTAGACTGCCGAAGCGCGACGTTGTTCTAGAACTTTCGGGCCGGGCGAAACCGGTTTTTTTTCCCGCGCAATAATATGACCGTTATTTTGTTCGAATTCGAATGCGCCGTAGTCGCGTGAACAAGGGCCGTAGCATTTCGAACCGTGAACACGTTCTCATGGAAGAAGTATTTTTAACAACCGCACACCGGGTTCGATCACGATTCCCGCCGTATTTAAATATTTGAATTTCGACACACGACACGACGCGACATACGGTTAGGTATGTTGTGGGGATTTCCATTGGTCCGTCCGATATTTCGGCGATTTCTCACTGGACGGAATCGATATAGTATATTTAAATGACCTGCGATACGTTTTTTTTTTTTTTTTATTTATCGTTTTATCAATATGACGGATGAGTACTGTGATAAATAATCGGGTATTTTATGATTTTTAAATTTAAAATTTCACCCGTTTCCGTCACGAATTGACGGTACTCGGAAAGCATCGTCGTCTCTCGATAAAATTTCGCGTTGAACTCCGGGTACTCCTAATTATTATTATTATCATATCGATTACTCGTCCGGATTACCAAGTACCACACGCCGCGTCATAACGCGCGCGATTCGTTTGAAACGGCCTGCCAGTCTATAGTGAATCGATAAGACCTTTTTTTTCCCCCCCGATTAGAATTATTACTAATGGATACACGGATTTTTGCCCACGGAATAATATTATTTCAAACGAATTCGACGAAACGTTTCGAATACTCTCCTCTCCTATAATTAATATCAAACGGACGGGCGATATAATAATAATAAGTGTGTTTGCGCGACGTTATTACTATTGCGCCCGTGCCGCAGAGCGAAGAGTTCCGACGAAACGGACGATAGTGTAAGCACCTGTATACCTACGTCGTCGTCGTCGTCGTCGTCGGGCGTTATGAAACCCGACTCGGGGGCGCAATGATACGGGTAAATCGACGTGTCGTAATCGTATATTATACGTTTCGGGTATAATAATATGTGCGCGCGTGACCACATGTGAACTCGGCGAGCCGCGTACGTTATAATAATAATAACATCGTGTGTACGATATTGGTGTAGTGGTAGAGACGCGCGCTATTATATGATAATTTATACCGACACCCTCTCTCCGCGCGAAACAAATAGGGTCGAAACGTAATTTTCCGGTAGGTATACGCCGGTGTTGTTGTTGTTATATTAACGCCGTGTTGCGGCGGCACTACCGTACATTATATTATACAGGGCGTTGCTCGAGGGTGTAACGATAATAATTCGCGTTGCTTACCTCGACGGCGCGGCGACTCTCGCGAAACGCCGCACCGACAGCCCCCGAAATCTGAAAACGATTTGCCGATCTTATACAATTAATATTTTATCTATTTTTTATTATAAATGATTATTTTTTTTATTTTTTTTCATACACATATACAGGGTGTTCCAAAACGATTCATCCGATTTCAAAAAAATCATATTTATTGCACTATTTGATTAATCGTGTTAAAATAAATTGTACATTTCAATGGATTATTTTAAGTTTTACTCGCACGACACACGTCTATAAGCGATATTCAAATTCCTCGTAAACCCCTGTTGAAGCGTGTCGACTCTTTGACCAAGTTGGTGGCGTCTGTAATGCGCGACTTTTCGATTCGTCAACATCTTTTGGAAGGGGATGTACATAATAACAATGCTTTTTATGTAACCCAAGAGAAAAAAAATCACAGATTGTAAGATCCGGGGCGATGGACAAAACGTAGCACTACTATACAGCGACATTTCGATAACAACTAATTAAATTACGCCGCACGACTAAACTGCACGTTATCGCGACTTATCAGCAATCGATAAAAACTCGATAACCTCACCTTTCGGATGGTTTGCGCTTCGTTTACCTCAAATTACAGGAACAATATATTTTACGGTCTACTAAAATCGGACGAATCATTTTCAAACACCCTGTACATGCTCGTATTTCACAAAATATCCGTCCGGAGACGAAAATCGACGAGTTTTCACCAATCGATCTCGGCCAAAAATTCCGATCGGGTTCGCTGCGAAGTATTTCCATAATGTGTACGGGGGGAGGGGGGGGGGCTCGCCGACGAGACGAGATGGCGGCGCGGCGTTGGAATCATGTTAAAAAAATAATAATAACCCATACGTTCCGTGAGCTCTAAATCACGGCGATGTGAAAAAAAAATATTAGCGGCCGGCAAACACAATAACGAATTAATAACGAAACGTAATAAATAATCGTAAAGCGAGCGAGCGAGCCAGAGAGAGAGACCACGTTTACGCAACCCGTCGGACAATGTACGGAGATCTTTTATATGCCATTATAATATAGTGTGCGCGCGTTATTAAAATATGTATTTCAGTATTAAAAATATAGGTCGGCCGTCGTACCTACACACACGCGCGCATAATATTGCGGCGCACACCACCGGGCGTTTTCGCCTTAATTAATATACGCTGGGTGGTCCGCGGCGGCGATCGTCACGACATGTCAACGTCGTCGTCGTCGTCGTCTGCCCCGTTTTTTAATACACTATATTATATCGTCGTATTGCGACTACACACTGACACTGCGACGAGTGTGTATAAAAGGGTATATTAGGCGCACAATATACAGTGCCGCGACAATTGGGTGTGCAAGGTGTGCGATGCACACGGGCCTCCCAAACCATAAGCTAAAAATTGAAGATTGTCAGTATCAAAATGAATTTAGCCTATATTGGTATCTGTAAATAATTCGGTTTTATAGTAAACGGATATTGATGATATCAGTAATATTCTTTTTCATGGAAACCTGGTGCGATAGTAAAAGCATGGTTGTTATATTATAATAGTATTTAGAAGTTTAGTACCTATTTATAGTTTTGTTGTTATTTTATGTTGACTGTAATGTTGCTATTATCGATTATAGTCACTTAATGAGGACTTGGACTTTATTGACGTACAAATTATTATAGGAATAAAATTACGAAAATGATATTATAAAGTATGACATAATATTTTGTAGAATAATAGTCATTATCGCAGGGGCCCGTCTCTGTTATTGCGAAATATTTCTCAAATAATTATTGTATGGATACTAGACTTTGATCACTGAATTAAGTTTTGTTCATTATTTTTTTGATTATTCGTCATACTAATTTATACAGGAGGTATTTGGAAGCTCAAATTTTTATAAATTTACACAATTTATTCTTCTGATCGGTTCCGCGAATCCGTCAAATATTTAAGTTTCTAGTACTAAAAAATACTAAAAAATTTCTCTAGTAATACAAAGTAATCAAGTAATAAATATTATATTATTAATTTGGGGCCTGTAAATAAATCCTTGCACACGGGCCTCGGAATTCATAATTGCGCCACTGACAATATATTTATAAACGTTGCGTATAATATTATTATGTTATTATTATGCCGCTGTATTGCGCACGATACGATATTATTGTTAAATAATGCGTTCGCGTGTAGCACGCGGTCTATGCAAAACACACACGTGTGTAATGCATACGCGTGTAACATATTATAATATGTATACGACGACGACGACGACGATATGTTATAATATGTCGCGGACTTTTGTATACGAAAAGAACAACGTCGTCGTCGTCGTCAGAGCGGTGCGTGCGTGCGTGCGTGTGTGCGAACAAGCTTACAACGATATACGTGCGAGGGGAAAAACATACGACGAAACAAACAAAAAAAAAAAGACACACAGAGAAATAAATGGTATTTTTTATTACACGCATGTGTGTCTAGGCCGACTCGATTCGTGTGCACCGCCGCCGTAGCCGTTCCTTTCTGCTGCCCCCTTACCGTATTATTATTATTATTATTTACTGCGCTACACCACGTGAGGTATTAATCGTATTAAATATTATCGTCGTGTACACGTACGTGTACCTAATATCGTCGTACGCCGCGCGCGCCGTCGGCGATTTGATTTCTTCCCACCGCCGCGCCGACTCGGTTTATATATTATTATATTATGCACGATTCGTCCGACGACGGTATATTATTGTTATAATACTCGTGCGAAAACAAAAGCGTCCGGGACTTTCTTCTTTTTTCCGACTTTGGTACGCTCGCTGTATCCGGATTGCATGTATGCACTCGAAAAGGCCAAAATAATATGCATTTATGCATCAAAAAACTTCAAAATATGCACACTTGATATGCTCTTATACCCAAAATATACGCATTTTAATATATTTTTTTGTAATTTCTTCCATAAATAATAATTCGACATTGTTGAAAAACTTAATTTTTTAATTCTAGACATCGACTTTAAACATTAATTAAAGAACTACTAAATATTTAAAAACATATTCAACAAATAAAACAAATACTTTACAAAATATAAATCTAATAATAAAACCAGTCAGCATTGTTGCCGATGACCGTGTTGCGACTTGCGATTAACGCAAATAATAGGCTTAATAAACTTTCATACAAAATATGCTTGAATATGCAAAAATGTTCAAATATGCATTTATATGCAAAATAAACTTTTTTCCATGCATTATCTGTGACACAAATCGTCCACATTTCTTACTCCCATCGAAATGCATACACTCATTAGTCATTACCAGGGCTCGAGACTTGTAGCACTAAAAAATCATGAAATATGCGCTATAATATGCACTAAAAATATGAAAATATGCTTTAAAAATTATTTATTTAAAATTTTTATATAATTTTACAGTTATAATTTTCTACAAATAATGACTAAAAACTCTTTCCTGTTCTCATTAATTTGTATGTGTCGAATTTTGTCAATCTGTAAAATATAATTATTTCAAATCAATAAATCATTAAAAAGTAACTTACAGTTTGTACCTTCATAATTGCACGCTGTATTATGTGTTTCCGAATATTTGAGTAATATCAGCAATGAGTTTTATAACGTCCCAAAACTGTCGATCACTGATGAGTGGCCGAAATATGTATTTTTGCAGGACCGAGTTTTCGATTTTTACATTAATTAGCAATAAATAGCAAAATAGTCGAAAAAATAGCAAAACCTCTAGAATATGCAAAAATATGCACTGACTAGCGTCTGTATCTATTGATAATATTATTATGATAAACACACATCTTTTTGGGTAAAATCTATTTCAAATGTAATCGTGTTATAAATTTCGCGGTCTCGTGGAGAGGAAACATATTCCATACAAGTTTGCAATGAAGTAACACATTTTATCTTTGTCTTTTAGTACAGACATAGACACGGACACAAAAAAATTGACACAATTCAATATACAATTATTACTGTAACGTTTCTTGGGTAACGCTTTTCGATTCTATGTGCCAAAGAAAATACATAAAATGTCAAAAAACTTTTGGTATTGAGTTCATTTTTGTCTGAAATGGATTTATCGCTTACTCTGCTATCTTTTCATAAACTACAAAAAAATATGCAAATGCCACAAGTCTCGAGCCCTGGTCATTACAAATATGAAAATGCATACAAATCCGGACTCTACGGCTATAATATAGTTTGGTCCGGCACATGTGTGTGTTTAAACTTCAGGACTCGAGTGGCGAAAAGAGCGTCTAAAACATTATTATTCCGATCACGTTAAAAATATGAGTGTTTATTTGTGTTGACCTAACCGCGGTTCGACCGATACAACGCGGACATTATAAACTCGGCGGACGACTTCGTGCGCGGGTTTTTTTTTTCATTACATATAAATTTCGTACGCGCGCTCGGTAAAAGTCTCCCTCCTCGTCGAGACAATACGTTCGCCCGTTTTGCCATACGTCATTTCGTCTGCTCGACCGAGACGAACGGAATAATAATAATAACGTAATCGTTACAATATCGAGACTCGGAATCGACCGGCCAGTCGCGAAACTTACGTCACGTCGTCGTCGGTACGTTACAATAATAATAATCGTACGGTATTATGATAAATCGAGCTGGGCGCCACGACGTCTAGTCCGCCGCGCCGTCGAGAACGCGAGAAAATCGTACGTTTAAATTTAAACGTGTGCTATATGTCGTCAACGGCCTGAACTGATTTTTCTCTTCCGGACCCCCCGCCCCCGCGTATTAACTTATACGAGGAGTTCCTCCTCCTGTATTTGTTATTATTATTATTATTATTATTATAAACTCGTAATAACCTAACGCGCGGAGCCAACGTTGGGTTTTGGCCGCGGTTTTTGGCCGGACGACAGAACAGTCGACGGAAATAATATTATAATCATTATAATGTCCTACCGTACGAGACCGATGATTATAAATGACATTATTATCCGTATCGGGGGGGGGGGGTGGCGGGGATAGGGCGAAGGGACCGTGAAAAATCACTCGAAAACAACCTGCAGCGATTAAAATATATATTCAAACGATTTTCGTCGCGTAATTTTTCACAGCGCTCGGAACAATGTACGTACTTTGACTTTTCGCCAAAGTCGAAATGTTCTCGAGCACGCGAGGGCTAAATTCTCTTTTCGGCCACACTGGACGCGGGAATAACCTCACTTACAGACGTTAATTTTCACCTCTCGCGCCGACGAAAAGTCCTGCCGCACACAATACGGCGCAGTGGAAATTAATATTCTCAACAGTCCTTCCACGTCATGACGTCCTCGTTCACAATGCCGGCGAACAATTATTGAAAAACTTATAAAGACACGCTAAAACAATTATAATATTATACATATGCTTTGGATCGATCGCGATGCGAGCATTTAATAAGGATCACCGCAACCGCGACGATCTCATCATACGTAAAAGTCGAGAACAATATGCGGTCGAACAATCAGTAAAAAGGATAAATTCTCTCGTGTCCTGGACAGCTGCAGAATAGTGTAAACAACGTGCGGCATTAATGGACCCGCCGAAATCGCAATTATTGAAAAAGTGATGTCAACGCGATCCTCTTCGATGCAACTATATATAGACGTCTTACTGTAACCGCGTGGTAATAGTCGTCGAAGTAACGCGCGTTTTAATTATTCGATAAATCAAAATGGGTAAAACAATATTATTATTATTATTATACTGCCTACGTCGCTAGACGGTCGTCGACAATACAAAATAATGGTATTGTATCGCATCATTATTATTATTATTAGTTTATTACGATGATATTATAACGATCAGTCGACGGCACAAGAGCGCTACTCGGCTTTTTAGCGAACAAAAGAAAAGTCGTATCATATCGACGTAAAATCCACACGACGTATCATCGTCATGTCGGCGAAATCGTCAATATGTTAAAACGTTATTTACGAGCGCCCCGCCGAACGCCGCCCACGTCGTCGTCTCGGACGAAACAACGCCCGTACGAGCACATACGTTCAATAGACGTACTCGTCGTATAACGGAATCATAATATAATATATTATTATAACGTTAATGTATATGTATAGTAAATAATATAAAATATGACCGACGACGACGTCGGGACCATTAATCTGCCGCGTCAAACCGTCTGCGTTCGTCCCCGGACGTCACATATATTATACGCGTATATTATTATATACAAATACTCGAAACGCGCGTTTAGCCGCATCATCGCTCATACATCAGAGACGCTACTGCACACATTCGTTGCGCGCAGCAATTATTAGTACATCAAGTGTGGGGAATAAGTGTTTGTTCGACATCGGACGCTGATGACAGTAATGCCATTGTTAACATGTTACTCCGGCACGTATACAAAAACCTACACCGCGTATTTTTATTTTTTTTCTCCATTCTGTTCCGCGTACAACAATAATGTTTTGACGGACACAATACGTTTCGATATTTTATGGCGTCGGTAAACGAGTTAGCCTCTACGCACAAAGTCGTTATTATACGTTGGAGGTGGGCCGGCGGAATCGTTGCGAGTGCTGAGAACAGAGTCCGGTCCGAACTGATGTGTGAAAACTGACGTATCCGGGACGTATAATAAATGACGCAAACCGTTTGAAAAATCGGACGAATAACTACGGAATAATGGATTTATTTATTTAAAACTAGCTGAATAACCCGGCTTCGCCCGTGTGCAGTATAACTTTTTATTTTATCAGTTTTTTTCATTTTTACCCCTTTTACTCCTTTGAACCCCGGTAGGGGTCGAATTTTGAAAATCGGGCGACGTGGTGACACTCACGAAGGTATTTGCAACAATTTTGTGAAAAAAAATTGGAAAAAAGTTAAATAGCGTCGTCACAAAATTGGTACACAAAAAAGGCCTGTTCTTTTATATATATATAAGGATATTATATTATATTTTTCCCGGTATGAGGGAGAAATAACGTTCATTTTCAACACATTTTACCCCTAAACCCTAACTCCTTAGGGGTTGAATTTTGGAAAATCTTTTCTTTAGGGGCCTCTGCTATATTAAATTATTACTATTGACAAAATTTAATACCACAAAGCTCCAGTGACTCAGGATTTTTTCCATTTTTACCCCTTTTAACCCCCTTAGGGTTAATTTTTAAAAAAAGAATTAGCGAAATCGGTTCAGGGGTTGTTGAGTTATGCGCTTACAACACATTTTGCGATTCATTTTTATTGTATAAGATACAGTAATTAGATATAATACGGATACACAAAACACAGATAATATGGATACAGACGCACACAGATAGGTAACTTGGACAGTTTAATTTATTAGGAGACTGTCGAAAGTGGGTCTCTACACTGGCATTAGACGTGATTCGCCTTAGAGGCTCATTATTGCCATATATATAGAGTTTAGAGATTGAGATTGGAAAAAGGAGACGAACACGCGGTGTACGTAATCGTACTATTACAAATAGTATTAAACGGCGGCGTGAGCTATACAATAATCCATAGCGGCAAAGTCGAAACGCGCGTGCTCGCGATCCGACAACGTCTTTGTGTGGTGTAGTACGAGGACGAGAGTGACCTTTCCGGGTCAGTTGCTAATCGAGCGTCAGCGATCGTTGCCAATACGGTTTTTTTTTGTCGGACGGGTACGATATTATTACCTGTACTGTATTTGTATACTTAACGTAATATTCGACGTCGTCGTCGTTGTTGTTGCGCGTTAAAGACCGCGCGCGGCCGAAATTGCTTTCCGAAATCGTCGGCAAATAGAAATCCCGCGACGTAATAATAATCAGCCTCGTTAACGTACCTAGCCGCATATAACAAAACGAATTACTCGACGACGAAAACGACCTCTCCCGTGTACACGGTATAATCGCGAAAGCTACTGTGTAAAATATAACGCATATAATATCGTATATTGTTGTTGTCGTCATTATCATCGTCACTATGATTGTCACGTATATTTTCTCGCGCCAATGATTAACTCGCGATGTCAATCGGTATTTTACACTACCCCCCCTCCCTCTCGTCTCGTCCAGGACTTCCGCGTTTCCGTCGACCATCACGTCTAAAAACGCGTGAATAATGTCAACGCGAAACCATTAACTATATAAATATATTATATTATACTCAGACTAGCTGAATCTACCCGTCTTTGTGTCGGGTTTGTAAGTAGTATATAAAAAATGTGTACGGCCCAAATAATAATTGACATTTTCCCGTTATCAGCTGACTGCTATTATTACTTAATAGTTTATTATACAAACTTTGGAGTTGAATTTCACAAAAAATAATGTTTATAGACAATGTTTATTTGGTGTTATAGAGTATGTATGTACCTTATTTCAGAAAGATCGGAACAAGAAATAATTTTTTACCCCGTTTTACCGTTTTTAACCCCCTTAGGGGTGGAATTTTCAAAAATCCCTTCTCAGTGCGCGCGTCTACGTCATAACAGCCGTCTTCGTGCCAAAATTTCCACCCGATCCGTCCTACGGTTTGACCCGTGGGAGGATTTCAAGAAAAAGCACGAAGTTACAGTTATAAATATATAGAGATTATTATTATTCGCGCTCTTCGTTTTTCATTACGCGCGCCTGCACGTACAACACGTCAAATGCGTTTCGTTCGTTTACCCGACGACGAGCGATTTACATTATTATCGAGCGTTGTGCGTTTTTGCACTTTTTCCGTGGAAAAATCTATCGGACTCGGCCGGCGAATGCGCGAAAAACACCTCATCGACGTCTCGCCGAAACAACGCACGATTTAGATTAAATTGTAATAATTTAAAATTTTTACACCGCTATCTTACCCCGTCGATCATGACGACTTACTGAACAAACATCGTGCTCGTCGTGGTTTAAAACAACGCGGCGGTGGTGAACGTGTATTATAATAATCGCGCGTTGTGACCTATTGTTACGAATATTTTCTCCATGTGACGAGGTGCGTCTATTTTCTACTCGGTGAAATTTCCTGCTCGAAACGGCCGGGAAACAAAACTACACCTGAAACGGCGGGCCCCGATACAGGACGAAACCGCGGAAAAGGACGAGCGTCGGACAATTTCACGGCAAGTATACGTACACATTATTAGCTCAAATATCACGGCTCGTATACGTGCCCCCCCCCCCCGGCGCATCGATTTTCCTCCGCGGAAATGTCGACTCTCGCGTGCCGTTGACACACCGCGGCGGGCCCGCGTCACTTGCATCGCGACGCATCCGAGTGCACTCTTCTACGACGTAATCGTCGCGTCCACACGTACCGTCGGATTTTATAGCGAATGGGAGGTTAGTAATGGGTCTAGGGCTCGGATTTTGTAGCAAAATAAATCCTTAAAAAAGCATTTATTAAATTTAATTCTAAAAAAAAACAAATTTCAATTACACATAAAATTAAATATTAAAAAAGGAATTTACGACCACATATTTGCTCAAGATACTTTCATTAAAACTCATTCTATCGGGTGCTGCTAATATATTATATTTATACGTAGAAAAAGACCTTTCCACATCGACCGATGTGAAAACCATGCATATTTCATATAAACTAAATCATTTAAATCATACTGTTATGATTATAATTCATTACAATTTCGGCACAATAACGACGGTTATTTTATCATTCGTACGTTTATTACTGGTTTTAAAATTTCTGGTAATAATGATTTATATAGTCCAAGAAAAATATTATGTAAAAATTAAGAAAAAATAACCAAATAGGGGAAAAAGCAATAAAAAGCAAGTTTTGTGGAAAAAAGCAAAAAACAGCAAAAAGAAGTTTACTTCATTGAAATCAGAACGATTCAAAACGTATTTATCTATGGGAATTATCTTTCTACCGCACACCCCTCAAATGAAGCATTTGCTACAAAATCCGAGCCCTAGTAATGACAATAATAATAATAATAATTATCTGCATCGCGGACTTGGGAGAGAACTGTCGCGCGGCACAACTAGGCGTGGGTTTCGGGGAGGAAAAAATGACCGCGAAACGTGCAAATCCTGCGACTTTTCTGCTCCGGCAACGATAATAACAGTAATAATATATTATATATATTATACGAGTTTGAACGCGGTCTTTTCACTTTTGATACGTCGGTCGTCGTCTCGCCGACCCCCGCCGAGTCGATTGTTTGTGGCGTTCAGAGACGCACGTCGCCGTCGTAACATCCGACGCGCGGTATATGAGCGTGGTATTCAAATCGGCGGTCCTCTCTCTCTCTATCCTTTTATTTTCTCCTTCCCTCGTTCTCCCGGCATTGTGTCTCTCGGAAACACACACGCGCGCGCGCGCGCGCATTCACTCTGATTACCGGTTACTATACGGTTAATTACGTGTACGGCGGCTGCGGCCGCCGCGGAAGTGTTATCCTGCCATTAGGTCTTAACGCGTGTTTTGATTTAATTAAAAACGTACGCGCGCCAGCCAGCCAGCCAGCCAGCCGGCACACAGAAAACCGCATTCGACGGGTCTCTATCATTATAATAATTTACAATATTATATTTACGGGACGCGCGAGCAGTTATGATTGTGTGGATACGTGCGGCGTGTGTGCTGCGTTATTCCTCTATTGGCAACTGTACGTGTATAATACGTATGTATACAGGTCGCGCGGCGTTGATCATTACCTATTCCGTGCGTATCAGTAATTGCGTATTATTATTATTATCGTCATTATTGTTACGATTGTTGTAGGTGGTATATATGATATATATAACGTAATACGCGTCTTCTATATTATATTGTACAGCGCGGCGCGGCGGCACACGTCATAATAATATTATAATAAGAGCACCGCTATGATATATACGTATATATGTATGAGATCACTACTACCGGCGTCTCGTCCTGCCCGCCAGGACACGCGAGAGGGCAGGACGATATGGGGAGCGATCGCCGCCGCGGCTTACGATCGTACGTGATGCCATTCGGCCCGGTAAATATACATATTATTATTAATAACGTTCGATTGTAATTTGGCCGCGGAAATTCCCACAAGGAAAAGGCTCGGCGGCGCACAATAGGAACCGTTCGGGGATATGTGTTGTACACGTATAATATTATAATTTAGGCACGACGCATATTGTATGATAATATAATATAAGAATACGCGTGTAAATTAGGTATACCTAATAATACGTGTGTGCGCGCGCGCGCGTTATAACTCCCGTGTGCGAGTGTATACCGACGACGAGCAGTACGTCGCGATGAGCGTCCGGCGCGCTACCGTTCGCCACAGTCTCGGTAGAAACGTGTGATCGACACGATTTCTAACATCTCGGAAAATCAACACGCGTAGGAATCGAAAAACAACCTCGATATCCGACGGGCTGTCCCGGAAAACGTATACGAGTCGATTAGTATTTGAGATAAAAACGCCGCCGGAAACAAGTACGATTTAAAAACACAACATCTCATTGAACGAGTCCGATTCGATGAAAAACCGTGCGAATATACGAGTATAAATGTCAAAAGTTGTCGACCGTTATATAATTACACATAGGTCGATTGTGACTTTATAATATGTGATGAAAAAATGAAAATCTTATGTATAAAAATGAATCGCAAAATGTGTTGTAAGCGCATAACTCAACAACCCCTGAACCGATTTCGCTAATTTTTTTTTTTTTATAATATTCCTTGAAGTACGAGGATGGTTTTTACGGAGAGCATTATTAAGAAAATTAACCCTAAGGGGGTTAAAAGGTGTAAAAATGAATAAAAACTGATAAAATAAAAAGTTATACTGCACACGGGCGAAGCCGGGTTATTCAGCTAGTATGGAATATATAAGTATAAAAAAAATTAGAAAAAAATATATAAAAGATTGCTTTATAAATGACATTATTATCTAATTTACTTATTTTACTTTGACATTATTCATCTTGATCTTGAAAGCAATGAGATACCATAATATGCATGCTCAAATTTTCAAAGTTAAATGATCTCTACGGTTTGGCCGCGACATGGATTTGTACTCGAAATATGTAAAAATATGTACTTGTGACAAACTATGTAAAATAAAATAATATAGTTCATTACATTGGAAATCGCTCGAAACGAATTTATCACTTACCTAAATTAATTTATCTAGTAAAAATATGTATTCACATATAAATCCGAGCCCTAGTAATCAATATGTGTGCTTATTGGCGAGAAATGTGTAAAATAAAAGTGAGCTTATTTCGTTTCGGATCTTTTTACTTTCGTCACAAACGTAAAACTGTACTTTATAAAATTAATATACGAGTATATTATAAATCCGAGCTCTGACGATTATATACGCACGTTTTTACAGTTTATACACAATATTATTACCGCGATACTTTTCTGCTAGTGATTTTTGTTTTTCACGTTATCCTTTGCGCTTTTATTGTTTTTCTTTTCAATGCTATCGTCTTTGCTCGTATTGGTTTTACCGTAGAAAAAAAAAAACAAAAACCAAACGTATTAGTCATCGAGCAGTAATTATTACACACGAATATATGATTTGGTGATAGTTTTTAGTTTAACGACGACTTTGTCTCCTAGATCGGTCGCTGATTACCATAATAATAACAATATTATTATTACTACTGTTATTGTTGTTGTTCTTGTGTCGTTGTTTCGTGCGACGCGTGCGTTCACCAACGTTATCTTTTGGTGATTTTTTTTTTTTTCCCCGTTTGATAATGATCGCAATGACCATTAAGGGTGGTTACTGCGCAACCCGTAGTGCGGTATATAACGGTTTCGGGCGGGCGCGAGTGAAATTAATATTCAAAAGATAAAAAAAAACTCGATCGGATTATTATTAAAAACAAGGTGTTTTAAACGGCGGCGGCGTTATTACGAGCCGACGCTCGTCGTCCAGATATAAATTTTTTTTTTTTCAACAATTAACACGAGGAAAAAATAAATAAATCGCATCGTCGTCTGTGTACACACGACAATAAATGCACGCGCGCAATAAAAGAAAAATCCGGCGCGTTAAAACACGTCGTATATTATTATTTATTACGTTTATCGTCGTTTTGTTTCAGATTTTTGACACTTCCTTATTTTCGGACGGCGGCGTTTATTACATTGTAATGTGGAAAAGGACTTTGAGGAATCTGCAGCGCAAACGTATAAAAGCGTATTGTCTGGGAAAAAAGTGGCGCCGAACTATATAATTCAAGAAGGACGGCGGCGGTATCAATTTTTTTTTTGCGAGAAAAATACTCGGATTTTCGGGCGAGTAAACACACATATCGTGTGGTAAGTACGTAAACGTCTACTAATTATACTTACCTAAATAGATCCGCTCAGAGTGTCTGTCGCGTCGCGCGTCGGACAGACGGCAACAATTAGTACGGTTATAATAATAATAGCAACGACCTCGTAAGTGATAGTTTTCGTTAAGGATTTCGGGGGGCGGGGGGGGGGGGGGAGGGGTGGTTGGACATTTTTCAAACGCGAAATTAAATTTACGCGGAAAAAATTAACGGATAAACATAACTCTTCGTTTGCAAACATCACGCCTCGTCCGAGGGTTGTTTGCTTTCTTAAAGAGTGACAAATGTTTACTCAACGTCACCGTGGCGGTGGTAAAAACGACCTACACCGAACCTATCGTCGTCGGCGCTTATTATAAACGCGCGCGAAGGTCACGTGCGCAACCGCGATTCCTCCCCCCTCCCCCTCGGTGTAAGTATGTACTACTATAATGGTCGCGTACGTCTGCGATAATAATCGGTCGTTTCGAAACGTTGTTTAAATTTTTTACTGAAAAAAAAACACGGCTTTTCAGTCGACGGGATGGGAAAAATTCGATACTAAATACGAACGAGAAAAAAAAACACGTTTATTACGGATTTTATTTCATAAAATTAAATATAATTGAATCGCCCTCGTGTAGAAAGGGAAAAAAACCGTACACGACGTGTATACATATACGTAATAATATTACCTGTCGCGTTCAAACTGAATGGATTCTCCCCTCCGTAAACGTCACGATTCCGTCGAGTATATATAATTCGTTTTACCTCTTTGAACCTTTGCGCCCGGCCGTCAAAAAGCCTAAAATAAAACGCGAGTATGATACACTCGACCTCTTCCGTAAATCGTTATTCGCTTATAATATACTATCGCACTGCCAGAACAAGACTGCCACAACTCGGAATTTATAGTTTTGAGAAAAATCGATTTGAAGTTTGGATATTTTCATGAGTTTTTTACTTATGCGTTTGAAATCTAACACTTAAATACTTACAATCATACTTTACAATATTATTTTTTTGAAATATTATGAAATTCACTCCCGAAAATTTATACTTGTGGCCATTTACAATTTTTCAAGTAAACGCAAGACTAGCTGCCATATTTTGAGATGTGACGGAAATTGATTTTTAGATGGCCACTTTTTCGTGTTGTGGCTGCACTATCAGAAATTATAAAATGCAATACTGCCACAACTCTAAATATTGCCGTTTTGCACTCGACATATCACACGATAATTAGTTTTTATTCAGTGCAAGAACGCCCCACAAGTCGATATAAGGCAGTCTTGAATTTCGACTCGAGTGATAATTTGGATAAATCAAAATAAGTATACAGCCATAAAGTAAATACGGCTCTCTCGCATTGAAAATTAACTGACATTTAAATTTAATTCAATACTGACACATCTCTATAATATAGTGGCTAAATGAAAAATTCTATTCAACCTGAGTCATAACTCGAAATTGATGAATTTTGAGTTGCGGCAGTTTTGTGCGAATTATTTTGAAAGTGAAAAATCGTAACGATAAAAACGCTATTGTCGGGAACGTTTAAAAAGTTTAATCCCAGTGGTGAAAAACTGCGTTTCGTTGACGGTTGTTTTTTCTTCTTCCTGGCTAACGTTATATTATATTTACGATGTCGGCGATCCGTTTGTTTTTTTCGGTAAATACTTTCGAGAGCTTTGTTTTTCGTACACGATATTATTATTGCAAAAAATACAAACTCTAATTTAAAACATCACACGATACTCGCGTTACATTATACTCGACGGGTACACTGACTTTTTCGCTTTTACTCGTTATATATTATTATCCTACTACATATTATTATTGTTATTATTATTACTATACGTATACGCTCTGCAGCAGTATAGGTCGTTTGCTATTATTAAAATCCCGACTAAAAATATATTACGCGCGCGCGGTATTTTATTTACGAAATACTCTCCGGACGGCAATAAGGATCCATTTTAACTCGCTAGAAATTTGCAAATTGAAAATTCCTTTTTGCCCGTTTTATATTATTATTATTAAACCCCGGGAATATACTTTGATGTGTCTTAAGCCGCCCCGTGTAGTGTGCAAAGTAAAATATTTATTATTTCGTTAATCATTCTCTCTCGAAATCTTTATTTCTAAATATTTACTTTGAATTCGTTCGGTCTAAGGGTACTATATACCAACACGCCGTGTTTTCCGCCGCCCCCCCCTCCCCTCCCGACTATTCCTCATTATACGTATACCAGCTGAACGTTGTTTTGCCATAAATTTCTAGTGAATTTCGTAGTATAAAAAATAACCGACTCGTCGTAAGTATGTGCAGCGGACGGCCTATAAAAATAACAAAACGCCGGCGCCGTTCGTTCTTCGTTTTTAACCCCTTTCACCCCCTTAGGGGTTGAATTTTGAGAAACAAGTCAATAGATTGTACCTACTATATCTAACGCGTGTAAAACGTTAAATTTTTAAAAACATTTGTGGCGGGCCGCCCTTATTATTACCTAGGGGTTTAAAAAATAGTCCTGTTCTCAGAGCTACCAAATATATACGAATCGGTCGAGCCGTTTCGGAGGAGTTCGGTAACAACAATCACTGTGACACTGAGGAATTTTATACAGTCGAAATCTCAAACGGAAGAGATTATATAGCGACTAGATTTTTCTTCTCACACCGCGTGTGGTGCTTCGACGACGACGCTCTTGAGTTTCCGTCGCGAAATCGTCCTCTCGGCGGCGGCGGTGGCCCGAGCAGAACGAAAAAGGAAAAAAAAAACAAACCCCTCGGACCCGAAAATGTAAATCTGGCGCGTACAAAGTTAAACGGTAAAATATGTAAAACACGGCCGGGAAATAATAAAGTTGTAATTGCCGCTATTGATCAATCCGCGATTGTCTCGCGCGAAATAATGTTATCGAATTACGCGCGAACGACTAAAAGAAACGATTTATTCTGAACGAGCGATTCGACGGCGAACGAAAAAAAAAAAAAAAACATAAAACCAATCGTAATAACAACGACAATAGATTGAAACCCTCCGGGGCAGATGGGAAACGGTGTTTTTTTTTTTTTTTCGAAAGACGAAAGTCCGGCGAGTGTATAATAAATATATTATATCGTGACCGCGACGACGACGACGACGCGATCGTATTTATTATTATTATTATTATTATCGGTCCTTGTCCTTTGTGGCGCGGGGAAACACGATATCACGGTAAAATAGTATCGGATTATGTCCGGCACAAGATGGCTCGAGGACGTATTATAATAATCTGAAATCGACACTGCGTATCGCGCCACCGACGGGTCATCGAAACCGACGACGACGACGACGACGACGACGACGCTCGCGACCGACCAATTTGATTACACAACCGTTTTCTACGAAGGCGAAGGACGAACGCGCGTTGGTCTTGCGGACAAGGCGGCACTCTTGTCATCGCTCGCTTGGTCCTTCTCGTCCTCATCGTTATTTTTCCGAAATCGTTTCGGCAAAACGTACTATCGTCCCCGGTAGTATTGGATGTTTTTTGAAACCGGACCCGCGTCCCGGTGTCTCGAACGGTTTGTCGACACGTAGTTATACGTATACCGATCGGTTTCTCTCTTTTTTTTTTCACGTCCAAAAACGTTTAAAATATACAATATTATAATCGTACTGTTTTCACGACGACGCGCGACGGTGAGATCTCGTATGAGATTTTTTTCAACACTCACTTTACTCATTTACGCGTCGCGTGTATCGTATTTATTATTACCAGGACTCGGATTTTACTTAGGCGTATTGAATTATAAAAATTCTGATTCGATTTTTTTTTTTTTCTTGTAATTAATCCGTTTTAATATCACATGTTTATCGCGCCACAATAATAAAACAATATAAGTGTAGTGCACGGGATTTTTCGCGCAGAATAGGTTTAGTAGGAGCGGTGGTCAAAGTCGAGGGGAACGCAGACACTAGTCTCCGGACAGAAGTCCGATCAGAAGATCAAACTTTTATGCGCCACCCAAAATTATATCGACTACAACGGTCGACAAACACTATTATTATTATAAGTAATTTATAATTGTTATAATAACTAATTTTAGTATTTTAACTAATTTATTTTCCTGTAATGCGTACTATAATAGGACGCGGGGGACGTTTAAAACCAAACATAAACGATAGGCGTCCTTAAATCGTTGGCGCCGATAAGGGTAGAATTTCGCGCGAGGTTAGGCAAGACTTTCGTGCACCAGAAATCAGTTATTATAATAGGTATTACCTCATTTTTTATCACACAACGCGTTATGAACACATAATTATGTAACAGCATTGTGTAATAAGTAATAACATTATATTATTGTGTTTGCGTAATTTCAAAACACGACACGACACGGCCAATGAAAGCCGAGCCGCCCGACCAACGACGGTCCAGCTGCGTGCGCGCGCGCGCGCGCGCAAATCCAACCGGTGCCGATCGAAAGTGCAACAGGCGGCAGTCGATCAGTCTATAGTGTCGACCGCGACGGTTCGGAAAGTTCATTTCGGTTTAATTAATTTTTCTCCGCAATAGTCGTGTATGACCGTTGTCAAACTTTTTAATCGTGACGTTTGTTTTTTTTTTCTCTTTCGTTTCTTTCGAATTCGATCGTTTTTTTTTTTTTTTTTTTCGAGTGACTTTCGTTGTTGTCGACAAGCCAATAACGAACAACCCGAGCAGCAAGCCGTCGCGAGAGGCCGTAAGTAGTTTATTTATTTACAGTCTATAGATAAGTTTTAGTGGAATGGTTTCCGTTTTGTTCGACGTCGCGATATGGTAAAAAAAAAAAAAAAATTATTAATCGAATTAAATACTTATACTACATTTTTATTAATTTCGTTTTATTATTATTCGTCCGAGACCTTTAATTACCGATTAAAACGAGTTTTTCGAGAGTTATTTAACAGTTTTTTTAAAATACGAGTACACTGTTGTTGATCTCTTATTCGATTAAAAATGTGATTCATAATGTTTCTGGACGTTTTTTTTCCCTGCAATAATTTGCCACGCCTAAAATATAGGATTAATGTTTTAATATTTACAACAAAAATTGAAAGCAGGCGATTGCGATGACCGTTATTAAACACAATATGGTTCTATGATTTATTGCGAGTGTTATTTTTTATGAAAAAAAAAAAAAAAACGTGAAAACTAGTTTATCGTTAGAGAAATTAGTGCTAAAAGAGGTTTTTTTTTTAAGTTGATTTTTTCCAAACAGTCGCACGCTGTTGTTCACCGCGCTTTAAAATCCGAGCGTTTATTATCGTCGCTTTAATAATATAATAATATACGCTTTCGTCACGAAAATCGAGCGAAAAAAACCTAACCACCAAACCCACTTCATCTTCCTATTACTCGTACACTATGATGATGGCCCGCAGGTCGTAATATCGCGTTGTTGTTTCGTCCAAACTCGCGCGAGTTGTATAACGCGATATACAGCTATACTTTTTCTATACGAACGCGCGCGCGTTAAGCCAATTTACGATTGAATAACGCGTATTATTGTTTCCATTGTGTTATACACTCGAGTGATTTCGACTGTGCCCGCGCGCGCGTATAATATATTATAATATTATATCGAGTGCATCGTACCCAAAATATAAAATACTCGCTTACAAACTATACCGCCGCCGGAACGCGGACGAGCCAAGTCGCCTGTGCCACTCGAATTTTTCGATTCGGTTTCGCGTCGGTCTTAACCGTACGAGCGAAATTGTACCGATACTGATAACGATGACGATTTACTACTACCCGGGTCGTGGTACATAAAAATCTGACGTAAGATCAGTATACAGTATATAGGTACAACGAGTGTGCAGGCGGAGCTATAATAAGAACGCTTAGATTTTTTATATTTAATATAATATTGTCGATCTGTCGATGTTAGAATATTCATCTGGCCCAGATCAATGAAATAATATTATGTTTATTCGACTTGAGCGATTAGATTTTAGAAATCAGAGTTTATAATAATACTCGTTGTATAATATATTATGTACACTTTATGCAAGTATGTAAACAATTTCCTACGGAAGTCGATCCTAAAAGTTTATTTTTCTAGTAGATCGCGACCGAAAAAAGTTTGGCCACCCCTGTATCTAAATAATACCAATATTAGCATAGGATACAAATTTTCCGTTCGTAAGAGGGGTAGCTAGCCTCCCCGAGCCCTCTGAAAACATGTAATTTTCGACGATTCCATCTTTATTTTATTCAATCACACACCGATCGACGTATGGCGACGGAGTTTTATAATTAACGCGCAGATCAGTGCTTTGGCGGAGTCGGTCTGCCGCCGCAGCTGGTCTGATAAACGATATAGTAATAATAATATTATTATTATTATTACGATTATAACGCGCAGTCCGTTCGCGCGTGACATATTATTATTTTCGACATAATTACGCGATTGTTATATTATAATATTTGTTCGGTTGTAATTTCCCCAAGCGCGATACACATCGCGCGCGTAATTATTCGTATTTTCTATTTATTGTAATATGATTTACGACGGGCCGATTTTCTATAAAATTTACATACGTCGTATAGAATGTACCTGTTATTTTACGAGGACGGTATTCTACTAGCTAGTTTTAAACGATGCAATAATATTAGAATAATGTTTCGACGTCGAAAAAAGTCGTGCGAAAAATCGTGAAAGGCTAGCGATTGAGAAACCCCCCCCCCCTCCTCCTGTTGCCGAAATAACATACATTTTTTTTTTATTTTTTTTCGATCGATTATATTTAATATTTTATAATCTTATTCGTAATACCGCAAAACATAATATAGTAGCACACCACTATTATTTGCTAATTACTGATGTATCTGTTTTGAATATATCTTTCCCCCCCCCCCGATTATGAAATCCTGCGCCTAATATCTCGCAGGCAATCTTATTATGTTTCGAAACGTTCAAAAGTATCTATTTAAACGATAATAAAATAAATAATATAATTATTGTATTATATACTTAGTGTTTATTCATTTTCTATTTTTCACGGTGATCTAATGCGAAAAGGATGTGGTTTTTTTTCTATAAATCTGGTCCTTCTCTATATTATACGTATCATAACGGCTCATGCGTACGGCTCACTCGATTTATAATCACGATAATATATTACGACGACCTGATGTGCACGAACGGCGCGGCGGCGGACGACCGCTGACGCTACTCGCCCACGCCATCGTGTCAGTCCGTATTAGAGCACACGCTATGATAATATTATAAAATATAATGTGTGTGTGTGTGTGAGTAATACACAAGGCGCGTTGACGAAAAAAACTCTCGAACGAGTCGACTTTTTTATTATTATTTTCTACGCGTTGAATTCGTCGTCGTCACGTCAATAGTTTATAATTATTATTAATAATCTTTATTTCTCGTATCTGTCAGTGTGTTTCTCGTGCTTTTCGCGTGCCTTTTCGCGGCACATTTGACGTTATTGAATATGGCATCACATCCGTCCGATAAAACAACGAGTAATTTTTGAATATTTCCGAAAATGTGATTTTTCGATTTTAAATAAATCGTCGTAAATTATTAAATTCGATTATTACCATACATACGTATATCGCAGTGGAATTCAGACTTTTGTCACGATTGAGAATTAAAACAAATAAATATATAATATTGTTAAGTAAATAATAAGTGTTTTTATGGCACGTTTTGTATTTTCGATCGATTTGTCGTTTGGACGATAAATACATTAATTATTATAACGCGAGTTACCGCGTATATGGTAATGTGACGTGTATTTTTCGGGGTTTTCTTTCTCGAAGAGAACGAAAAGAAAAAAAAAACGCGTTGCTTGACTAAATCGAGTTACCTTTTTTTTCTTCTCTCCTTTGACTATAAAAAATTATTATATCGTACGAGAAATGCGTAATTGCGTTTGAAAACTCGACTTGGCGAGTGGAAAGAGAAAATTAGTCGACTCCGATAGCCTTGTGTGTGTGTGTGTGTGTGTGTGTAAGTGATCCTAGACGGATCGGACTTTTTACTGATAAATCGTATTATAAAAAAACAATAAACAATATCGTGTTCTGCTCGTACGGGCACGCGCGTTCGATTCAAAAAACCGAACGCGCGTCCTTGACTGTCGGCGGCATCGGGCAAAATCAACACACACACAATAACGACGACAAAAGAGTCATATATTGTTTTCTGTTACGATAAATATAATATCTCTCGCGTTTTCAGTCGCCGGACGACCCTACGAAATAATAATTATTGTGTTCAACACACACGCCCGAGTCATATAATATCTCTTAAAGAGTTTATTATTACGTTTAATATGCGTCGTACTACTCGCGTTATGTGGTTTTAACTGCGTTTTACCGACTGCCGTTTTGTTGTTGTGTTTGAATATTACACGCGAGAAGTTTGAGACACTATCTCTGCCGCTCGCCGCTCGTATTATAATATAGGGTGTCCCCCGAGGAGGAGAGGGCGAAATAATATAATAATAATATTTCGATTTTTTTCTATCTTACAGTCGATTATTATACGCTATAGAATCTCTTGCGCGCTACATACTCTTTTAAATCATTAAAGTTTGAAACGCCGCCGGTTTGCCGCTTAAACGACTGATAAAACGGTCGTTTTAAAACGTATTTTCGTTTGTTTTTTCTCTCGACTATTTCTACGACTGCGAATTTCATAAAGAAAACGATTGACCACACTCGATCCCCCGTCGAGGAATGTGTTTACGGAAATGTCGGTTTTCTTTCTCGTGGCCACTGACCGTCGTCGTCGATTACATACGCAACGCGTTAACAAAGATATGTTTACATATTTTTAGAAAACTTAAAAAAACTATAAAAGAAATAAAATTGTACGCCCTTTTACTTCGATTTTACCAACGGCGGTTTATCCCAAAGATGGGTCTGTGTGCAAAACTAAAAAAAGCACCCATCTTTTTATTCTAAATAATATATAGATATACGTAGATTATACATCAATTCAAATTTAAAGTAAGAGTTTTTATTCTAAAATTCTAAAATCTTATGCAACAGGTACTTTCTATTTTTATTAAAATTTTAATGACGTAAAAAACAAGATGAAATTACATACAAATAAAATAATATTATGTTCTATTAATAACGATAGGACTATAATAATAATAACAATTCAACGGAAATTTCGTTTGCGTGCTTTTTTTTATGCAAAATTATTAATCATTTCTTTAAAAAATTTTTAAATTGACGAGCCCGATCGTTTTGAAAATCTTTTGAAATTGAAAACAATTTTTTTATACTTTTTCATACATGACTAGGGCTGGGAATTTAATGCCCAAAAAAACCCCGAAAAATTTCCTAAAAAAAATGCTTTTATTATCTAAAAATTTTTTTTTTTTAATAATTTTAGTATAAATTACAATAAAAAGTTTTAAAAATGCATTATAAAAATCTATTACAAGTGAAAACTGTTAGGATAACTTATCGTCGATAAGCCAATTATATAATACGAATTACGAATACCTGCTTATAATCTGTTATATTTATTTAAAAACCATGTTGGTGTAAAAATCTTAAAATAAAATTTCAAATTCATACGCTTGGTTTAAAAAAACTCAAAAAATGCTCCAAAAACTCTAAAATGCCCTAAAAAATTAAGAAAATGCCAAAAAATGCAAAAAAATGCAAAATAAACTATTTCTTATTCTCATTCAAATGTACATAAAACGAATTTGTGACAAGACGAGCATTGCACAGTAAGCTTTGGAAAACAATGCAAAGTGCATCGAAATCCCAGCCCTATACATAACTGTATTTATTTAATTTCTTCTTTTTTTTTTGATTTTACCCTCGTATTGCCCGCGATTATTATCGAAAAAACTCTAAAACAGTACGCACTATTTTCTAATTCGACGGGACACCCTGTATATTCTTGAAATGGTAAATGTTTTTAACTCTTTTGTACATAATATAATGTGTAATCGTGTGTATAATATTCTACGCGTATTTATATAAAACGTACTTAACTCGACCTACATCTACAACGTGTGTTTGTGTACGTGCAGAGTGGCGTGTCTACATTTGTAACTCGGCGATGCGGTATATGTATATATAATACGTAGGTATATGACAACATGCGATGATCAGAGATTAATATTTTACTTAATCATCGCCGCCGTATATATTATAATTTAATAAATACTGCAGTCCGTCGCTATCGGTTATTGTCATCTTCAAAAACGTTGCGTGTAAAATCTTATGTAATTCTTACCGGAAAACGGAGAGAGTAAAAAAAAATAATAAAATTAAGGTTTTTTGAACTTTCTACTCGACGTTTTAATAAAAAGTAAAACATTTCGAGACACTTTATAAGACACGTAGTTATTGTATCGTACGGACGTGTTCCGGAACGAAATACCTGCAAATGCCGCTCGTCGATATATTTTACGCGCAAACTTTTCCCGACGTTTCGTCGGCTTTTTTTAATAGTTAACGAGCGGACACGTCGCCGTGACTATATACTTACGTGTTTAATTGTCCCGCGACGACCGGACGATGTAACATTATTACAACAGACCGGTACCTAAATACCACAGATTAACGTCTTTAGACCTCACACTCGCCGCCCGCGTGTACGAGCGTATGCGCGCAATAATGGTCCGTAACGACTGACCGTTAACCGAAAGATACCCGCCGCCGCCGCGGTCGTATAAATAAAATAGTGTAAACGCTGGCGTGTTGTGCTCGGAAAAAAACACAACTTTTTCTAGTGTCTCGTGTCGCAAAGTCCTTATTGTTTCTATAGATCGTCGATATTGATTATTATAATATGATGCACTTGGCCGATGCATTTTAATTGGCCGCTAAAGATTTAGATATTTATAGATCGTGCGGCGGCGCGGTTTTTCAGTCGATTTGTTGTTGTATAATAAAATACGCGTATAAATCTTATCGTCGTGAGAAATAATAAAAAAAAAAACGCGGTTTTCTCTTCCGAATTAATAATGTGTACGACAATAATAGCACTATATAGTAATATAGAGCGTATTATAATAATAATATTATTATAGGTGACGGAGAGAAAGTCCCCGCGGTGACGTGTTAACTTCCTCTTATGTAACGTTATGGCATCGTCGTCGTGGCGTACCGACGCCGCGGCGGCCGTTTGGATTTATTTGACGGGGTCGTCGAGGACGGGACCCCTTCGCGAGTCAAAAGCGACGCGTTTACTATACTCGATTCGATCGAACGATATAAACGCGTGGCCGCGTGATTGTATTATTTTCGTTTGGTTCGGTTTGTTTTACGACCGATTATTCTATTTTTTTCTTTTTCTCGTTATTATTATTTAATTTCTCGGACTGACGGCGACGAAATTACGGTAACTGACGCGAACGGCGATCGTTTCTCGTCAAAGTACGGTGGGAAACCGTACGGAATATGGTCGTATAGTAATTTGGTCGTATCACTATACAGTATAAATAACAACCGAAAACCGTTACGAAACGCCGCAAAAAAAAAACAAACATTTTCCGAACGTCGTCGTCCGACTTAATACGTTTATAATTATTATTGTTTAGCGCAGCGGTTCGGCAATACGCGCATATTGAAATAAACTGCAATATTACGTCGATCGAGTGAAAATAGAAAAACGCGATAATATAATATAACGCGAGAAAAGAGCACGCTCGTACGCGTGTCGCGTCTGATTTGTATATTTTTAATTTGTTTTTTGGACAACTCGAATCTGAATGCTAACGCGTGTTGTGTGCGAAATCGCGGCGATCTTTATTTATTCAAGTCTATTTACTCGGGGAAAGAAAAGAAAAAAACCGATTAACTCGCCGTCGACGGTAGAGCACGAGGAAGGGGAGCGAGGTCCGTCGTCGTAAAGTCATAAACAAAGTGTTTACGGCCCAATAATATGACATACCTAAAATATACGTAATCGCCGACGGACTTTGTAAAAGAAAAGAAAAATAAAACCACCGCGTTTTCACAGGCATCACGAAACTGACCGCCGCCGCACTGAAAAGCCGCGGGGGGTTCTCGAGAGACGGTCAGCTATATCGGACGATGCATCGGTGCAGTAGGTACGCGTGCATCGTGTGCGTTGCAGTCGATCGCGAGCGATAATAAGTGCAGCGGTAAACGCATCATAATAGCGAGCTGCGTATGTAAACGTCTTGGCGACGACGGTGACGTTAAATCATCGGGACGACGACGAGCGTACACCTATAATTATTTATCATTATACCGTGTACTGTGGGGTGTGCACACGCGCGCGCGTTTTAATATAATTTATATATTATATCGTAACGATTATTATATTATTAATAGTATATTATTGTTACATCGCCGTGCACGCGAGCGCGGTGTATACGTATACGCCGCGGCGTGCGTTTATAATAATGTAACATATAATGTGCAGGTACAAAAACAATATAATGACGACTATAATACGCGGTAAAGGTATATAATTCACGACGACGACGACGACGCGCAACAGTGAAAACTGCAGTCCGACGGACAGGATCGCATGACGGGACCGTGTACTACTCGTATACATATTGTATAGAAACGTTGCGTTTTAGACTGTTTAAAAAGGGTTTCCGCAGGACTCTATAGATCTCTCGCGTAACAATAACACTGGTCGTTTCGTTATTGAATATTATATAAAATTACAAAATCGTAACGATAGAAATCGAATTTTATATACGAATAAACATGGGGAATTCAATAATTTCGAAGGTCACTATATACTATTAATAATATAAAAAGGAATCTTTTGCACTATTATTTCCCGTCAACACGGCCTGTTAACAATTTTTACACACGTATAACACGAGAGATACTGTAATAATATATTAATACACGTAATTCCTGTAGGTAAAGTGAACTTTAATGTCGGCAAATCGAATTGCTTTGTCAGAGCTCTGAGACGCATAAATTGTACATTTCAGGCGAGAATCCGCATGTGCGGAGGCCGTGCAAGGTTACAGGTCCCTATACCGTTCTCGTCGATCTATAAGATTTAACTCTGTGACGAAATTTAAATTTGTCATCGATAATCAAACAGTCACTATTTGTAATATAATATGATATATTTTTATTTTTTTTTTCTATTAGGAAAAATTATTCGTTATAAATAATTATACAGAGCTCGAACGAACAAGTTGCAATAAGATAATAAACGAATCCGCGTCTACCACCTGTGAGATAGCTGTTGATGGCGACGACAGAGAGTTAGGTATAGATACTATATTATTTAAAATTAATAATCGTAAAATTAGGATATTAATATTCAATCGAAACAGGATTACATTTTAAATTCTATGGCCGGTAAAAATTTTATTCTATTTTCATGCTCATTTCGAGTTGAAAATATTCGACTTGAATCACTTCGTTGAGTAAAATAACATAATATTTTATAAGTGAAAATAAACTTTTACGAAGTTTTTAGTTTAATTTTTTAAATCTATCTGTAGTTTCGCCACTGATTATCACAGTTTCAGTACAATATACTATACATAATCTATCTACCACCTGTGAGTTAGCTCGTGATGGCGGAACTTATAAATTATAATAATCGTAAAATTAGGATATCAATTCAATCGAAACAGAATTGAAAATTCGACTCGAACGACTTTGTTAAGAGTAATATTATAACATATTTCATAACCGAAATTAGACTTTTACGAGATCACATCTTTATCTGTATAGTTTCGCCACTGCAGATTATCATCGGTTTCTATTCTTTACAGAATCTATATATCTACCACCTGTGAGCTAGCCCGTGATGGTCGTGGAGAGTTGGAAATTCTATTAAAATAATCTAACAATACGATAAAACAATATAATTATCAGCTGTGGCGGAACTTATAAATTGATAATCGTAAAATTAGGATATCAATTCAATCGAATCAGAATTGAAAATTCGACTCGAACGACTTTGTTAAGAGTAAAATAACATATTATTTTACAACTGACATTATAGACTTTTACGAGGTTTTTAGTTTGAATTGTAACTTTCCAAGTGTTTTTGTGTGTGAAATCACACTTTTGTCTGTAGTTTCGCCACTG